>QPKB01000011.1:19031815-19259849 GCA_003546025.1 Camphora micrantha
GGCACAAATGTCATTTCAAACGGGAAGTGCATATCGGGACTAGCAAAATGCTACAGTTGCAAATTCAGTATTTTCAAAAATGAAAATCATAATTCATGAAGTTCGGGACAAGTATCGGGATTCGAAATTCGATCAAAGTGAATAAAGGTCCCGTATGTCATATTCAATAAAGATTGACACTCATTGAGTTTGGAGACATTTCGGGCTCTTTATACACCTTAGGATTTTTAAAACTTCAAATGAAAGCTTGTGATTCGGTTTATCTTTTCAAATGGGTGCTAAACAATGGTTACAAGTTTTCCCATCATAATAGGGTTCCCAACAAACACCTCTCAATCATATAAATATTCCATTTTTGCTCACAAAATAGTCCCAGGTGAACAGTGCTGGTCGCTCGAGCGGACAGAAAGTTCGGTCAAGCGATGAGCTCTTTGGAATGGTTTTCTGGAAGGTTCGCTCGAGCGGATAACGGGTTCGCTTGAGCGAATATGTTGGCTCAAGCGAACATTAAGTTCGCTCGAACTAACAAGTTTCTGTGAGAGCTTCTGATGTGATTTTGGGAGTATTCGCTCTAGCGAAGGAGAGTTAGCTCGAGCGAATTGTCTACTGGAATGGTTCGGAGCCTGCTCTGGACACTTCGCTTGAGCGACCATCAGGTTCGCTCGAGTGAACTGCCCAGAGCTGCCTACTTATTGCTTGAAAGTCACCCTCGACTTCCAGCTGTCCCGCTAACCGAAACTGACTTTAACTAGCGCTTGACGGTGCGAACTGAATCTCTCTTTCTGTGGCACCTGCCGTGGGCTCTAGTGACTACTGACCGCTAACCAAACGGAAAGAAGGAAGACTTTTTTAAATCCCAAGCGAGTAGAACGAACTGCTTACCGCAACTGGTACTTTCGGAGAGCGCTGGAATAATTTTGTTTGATTCTCTAAGCAAGAAGGTTTTGGTATTGGATTCCTCCTTCCTGACTTCAGATTCAAATCTTTCATTGCCCGAGAAAGAAAGGTTTCGGGACAGTTCTGTTCCCTTCTATTTCCTCTCCTTCTTACAACACCTTTGTGTCCCATTTCTCATCAACATGAGTGGATCAAGACCTCTTATAAACATTACTCAAAACTTCACATTAATACCACCATAATCATCAAATCAAACAATCTTCTTCTTAGTCACATTCAACCACAAAAGATAAGAGAAAAACCATATCATAAGGGTTCATTTACTACAATCATAAATGCAATGTTTCAAGAGTTAAACCAACTTACAAAACTCATAGATGCACTTATTTCAAGATTAATGCAAGTCAATAAATGTGACGCCCCGGAGTCCCACATCGACTATAGAGAAGAAAGTGAATGTGGTTATATGTAGAGCTTAAAACCTTACCTTGTATGAGGCATTTTGATGGGTGGAAGCCCATCAGAAACAAAACCGTGAGGCCCGTGGGCCAAAGCGGACAATATCATGCATGGGTATGGGTGGGGCGTTACAAATAGTATCAGAGTCGACTCTCGACTAGTTCGAGTGTGGGTCCCCTGCCGTGGTCAGGTGTAAGTGGGCGGGTCTCCATGTGGGTGGGCCAAGAGGGCTGGCAGGCTACAGAGACTGGCAGGCTACTGCACAGAGACGTGCAGCCTTAAGGGGGGTGGATTGTGACGCCCCGGAGTCCCACATCGACTATAGAGAGGAAAGTGAATGGGGTTATATGTAGAGCTTATACCCTTACCTTGCATGAGGCCTTTTGATGCGTTGAGGCTCATCAGAAGCAAAACCGTGAGGCCCGTGGGCCAAAGCGGACAGTATCATAAATGCGTGTAGGGGTGGGGCGTTACAATAAACATGAGTACAAATGACAAACCAATCACATTCTTCATAAAAACATTAAATGTTTAAACTTATCATTTCATCCACTTATCTCAAGGTCTCTAATAAGCAATCCAAGCTCTAAACAAGCTATCCAAGCACAAGACCACAATCTCTACAAAAACCCCCCAAAACAACCCTAAAATGGGTCAAACAATGACATAGGAAGAGAGAGCTCACAATAATGAAAATGGAGCTTCTCAAGGACTAGAAGAACACATATCTAAGAGATTAGGGAGAGAGCTTACTTATAGGGTCCTCTAATGGCAAGAGTTAGCTCAAAGCAAGTCTTGGAGATGGTGGTTTTCTTCACAAATGGTGTCAATGAGAAGCTCTCAAGATGGTGAGGAGGATGATGAAGTTCATTTCTCAATTTGTGCAAGGTTGGTGGTTTTTTGATGATGGAAAAGTAAGAGGGAGAAGAAGAACAAGGAAAACCCTAGGCTGGAAAGAGTTGTGCTAGAAAAAGGGAAGGGAAGAGAGATGGGTTCTTTTATATAAGCAATGTAAGTGGGCTCCACCACTAGGAAACATTGTGGGATCAAAATCATGGCTTTCGGGACTTCAAATGAATTTGACAAAGAAGGAAGAAATGATCGTTGAAATTTTTAGTTTCCAAAAAGTATATGTTTCGTAGGTTTCGGGAATATCAAATATTGGGTACAGATTTAGTATAAAAAGACTGTTTTGCCCTCAATGCAATGGAAGTCGGGTTTTGGGACGGGAACGGGATCAACATGAAAGTTGTAGAGATCGACGAGATTAGTAAAACGGGATGAAAACACAAATCCAAACAATCTCGAGTAGTCCCCTAAGTAAACGCAAAGTCATAAAAGGAACCCCCAAAGGGCCCCACTAATCACAAAAGCACTCAAAATTCTCTAAAGCTATAACAAAGCTATTCTAAACCTAAACTAAACCAAAACACACTAAACACACTTGGAGCTAACACACAACTTAATCAACACTAATTAAGGTCACTCGGGTCGGGGTCTTACAGTATGCCTTCGAGAGAGTATAGAAACACAGTGCTCACTCAGGCCTTTCGACCCAAGTCAGGCTGGGCTCAGGTTTAGGGTTTGGGGTTTGGGATTTGGGGTTTGGGGTTTCGGGATTCAGGTTTCGGGTTTCGGGTTTAGAGTTTAGGGTTTAGGGGTTCGGGTTTAGGATTTAGGGTTTAGGGTATAGGGTTTGGGGTTTGGAGTTTAGGGTTTAGGGTTTTTTAGAATTTTTTTAGGGTTTTGGGTTTATGGTTTAGTAGGGTTTAAGGTTTAGTAGGGTTTAGGGTTTGGGTTTTGGGGTTTGGGGTTTGGATTTTGGGTTTTGGATTTTGGGGTTTCGGGTTTTGGGGTTCGGGTTTGGGGTTTGGGTTTTTGGGCTTTGTGTTTTGGGTTTAGGTTTGGGTTTGGGTTTGGGGTTTCGTTTGGGGTTTGGGGTTTTAGGGGTTTAGGGTTCGGGGTTTAGGGGTTTGGGGTTCAGGGTTCTGAGGTTCGGGGTTTAGGATTTAGGGTTTGGGGTTTAGGGTTTAGGGTTTTACGGTTTTACGGTTTAAGGTTTTAGGGTTTAAGGGTTTAGTGTTCTGGGTTAAGGGTTGAGGGTTGAGGGTTTAAGGTTCAGGGTTCAGGGTTTTGAGTTTTGGGTACAGGGTTCGGGGCTCAGGGCTCAGGGTTCCGGGTTCTAGGTTCGGGGTTCAAGGTTTAGGGTTTTGGGTTTGGGGTTTGGGGTTTGGGGTTTTAGGGTTTAGGGTTTGGGGTTTTAGGGTTTATTGTTTGGGTTTAGGGTTTGGGGTTTTGGGTTTTGGGTTTTGGGTTTCGGATTTCGGGTTTGGGTTTTGGGGTTTCGGGTTTGGGGTTTCGGGTTTAGAGTTTCAGGTTTTGGATTTGGGGTTTGGGGTTTAGGTTTTATGGTTTGGGGTTTAATGGCATAGGGTTTAGGGTTTTGGGGTTTGGGGTTTGTGGTTTAGGATTTAAGGTTTAGGGTTTTGGGTTCGGGGTTTAGGGTTTAGGCCTTCTTGGTCTATCTCCCCATTACTAGCACATTTCTGGGCGCCTCTGAAGGTAGGCATGTATTTTGTGCTTTTAGTGTAGAGACTGAGTACAGTTTCTTCAGTCTGGAAGTAAAGGACCAATTGTGGTATAGGCTGAAGTTGGACTGTGTATCGGTCGAAATCTTCTCGGAAATCCATTCTTAGAATAGAATCACTTACATTGATGTTTTCGATTTCTAAGAATCGTATCTTATGTAAGGTATTCTGGATTCTAAGAAAGAGCGATTTAGTGCATCTCTTGATTGTGAAGGGAATGGAAGTTGCTCCACTACCTATATATGGTTTTTCTAAGGTAACCATATGGTTGTCTGGGATGACTCCTGTTTTCACAAAAGAAGTGGTTGTCTGCTTCTATCTCTTTATCTCTTAAATTAGCAAGTACTAATTTGGTAAAGAGGAGATCATCTCTGTTTTGGTGAGTATTTACTTCAATACTGTTGCTAACCTTAACAAGTTTTTGTTTTTTATCAGCAACATTGTCGTCTTGGCTGAGGAAGATATGCTCCTCTACTTCCTTATCAGAATCAATTGGTGAGTCGAGGTTTTGAGCTAGATTGATAGTTTTAGCAATCTTTCGTTCTTGGAGATAGGTAAGAAATCTATTTTCTTCTATTTCTATCCAGAATTGTCCTAGAGCTTCCAAGACAGTTTTCATAGCTCTTTGTCCCCTATTTTCTTGGAGGACAGCTAAGAAGCACCATTTGTGAAAGTGAAGGTTATATTTTTTGCTTATGAAGAGTATATCTTCTTCCCTTTGTTCGGTAGTTGTGGAGAAACCACATTCTTCACATAGGTGGACTTCATTTGAAACCATAGTATGTAATTCTATCGCTATTTCATCAGGAGGTGGGATTGCTCTGAATTTCCATTCTTTTAGTGTCCACTTCCTAGTCTTCCATTTAACTGTTTGGTCTTCAAACATGCTATATGAAGACTTCTGTGTTGAAGACTCTCCTTCTTCCTTGACTATAACCATATTAGAGATTATATTATGGGAGGAAGTTTGTTCTTCTTGATCTGAAGAAAAATGAGAAGATTGTTCGTCTTCACTGTCTGTGATTGCAGAGTATACTGATTCTTCATCGATATCTCTTATTTCTGAGTGATATAGAATATCGAGATCACAAGAGTCTGCATATGGTAAAATGAGTTCAACCATATTTACTCTTATTTGTTTCTTGTCCTTCTTAGGACATGCTGGAGCAAAATGTCTAGTTTCTCCGCATGTCCAACATTCCTTGTTGTTGGAATTTTTTGCAGGAGTTTTCCTATAATTAGGAACTCTTTTGCTGGTAGAGGTGTTTTTCTTCCAATATCTTCTTTGTTTGAGGTGTTTATGCCTCTTTTTTGGGTTTTTGAAAGTTTCAGACTTTCTAAACTTATACTTCTTCTTTCTCCTTTTGAAGGGAAAGAAGTCAGCATCTTTTCTATGCCTATTTATGCTTAGATTTCCTATGATGCTGTTCTGAGCAGCCCCATTGTACTGGGATCTCGTTGTCTCTTTCGTCTTTAAAAGAGATCTTTGAAAAACCTGACTCAATCAGTTTTCGATGCTTATCGCTCCTTCTTTTTTGAGCAATATAGTCTTGTGTGAAGTTAAGTGTTAGGGCCTTTTTTATGTTCCTAACACCATCAAGGTTGAGTTTGATACCAACTGGTATCATGGGCTTTTTTGCCATGAATGTCTTTCCTTCAAAGAGATTGCTCTTTGGCAGGTACTCCATGGCTTTGGAAGAGTAGACTGGTGCCTTAAAGACTATATTTGGTTTTACTACTTCGTCTTCTTCTTGGTCACCGTCTATGCTGATAGCATTTACCATGATAGGTGGCTGAGCTTCTATTTTCGAAGGAGGTTGTTCTCCTTTGATTATAGATTTAATTTGTTTGAAATCCTTTGCTTCCTTAAACTTCATCATGTTGAGATGAACAGAAGGATTTTCAGAATTAAGACTGGATGAGGAGCTTGTTCTCAATAATTTGATGACAGGCTTTTTCGCACTGGGTATCTTATCAAAAGATTTCCTGTGATAGCCTTGTTCGGCTAATCTTGGTCTTGAAAAGATAAACTGGGTCAGAGTATTAAACTCTTCTTCCATCTCTTGGTTAGTTTTCTTTTCTACCAAAGTGGGTTGACCAAATTATAAGGAAACATTGTTTCCTTCTTGGTGTACAAAATCTAATAGATTGTACTTCAACTTTTGTGGAGGCTGTGTTTATGGAAAATTCCAGACCTTTAGGTTTTTTTATCATGCCTTGGGTGGGCATCCTCACAAAAGTATAGTTTGCCTTTGGTGGGGGGCATCCTCACAAAAGTATAGTTTGCCATATCTCTTCGGGTTCTGATTAAAACTTCTTTGTTTAATCTTCCCTTTCGGATATGTGTTAACATTCCATCCTGAGCAAAGTTAGTGAACATGACTCTGCTATGGTGTTGTACTGATATGATTCCGTCCTCAATGCTATAGTTCTCATAGCCTTGAGTTCCTACTATCAGTTTGATATGTATGGCCGCTTTTATGGGCAGAACAAATCCTGGGATAGCATTTAAATAGGCAACATTTTGATCTAACTCAAGTTGTCCTATTCCTATTATGTTAGTTTTAAAATCTCGTATTCTTTCATCTACGAGAACTGTGCAAATCTTGACATTAGGATTTGGTGCATGTAGACCTTGCATTCTGCATTGGAACAGTCCATGGGAAACATATTCGAATCCTTTGTTTATTCCCATCTGTAACCAATTAGGATGAAATACATCAAACTTTTGATATATTTGGTCTACCTTTACTAGATCACCCCATTTGGTAATCTCGTAGTATTTCCCCTTTGGTTTTTCTCCAAAAAGGAAAAGATCCTCATTTCTTACTAGAGGAAGTTTTTGGTTTATCATGGCTTGTTCAACAATTTGCCATTCATTCTCACCAAATTCATTCCAGTCATTTGGGTTTTTTCTTGGAACATTTCTGTTTAAGATTTTTCCTAAAATTTTAGGGTTTAGGGTTCAAAGGGTTTGGGGTTTGGGGTTCCGGGGTTTTGGGGTTTCAGGGTTTTGGGCTTTGGGTTTTGGGTTTTGGGTTTCGGGGTTAGGGGTTAGGGTTTAGGGTTTATTTTTTCATTTATTTAACTTACTTCATGGATGAAAAGAGGTACTCTACATAACCTTTTTAATGTAAGAAGCTAAAGCTTCAAGCATTAGTCAAACCTTTTTAAAGTGGACCAAGAGAGGCAAAAAATATAAATAAAAATAAATAAATATATATATATATAGAGAGAGAGAGAAAGGGCCTGGAAGACAAGAAATGAACATATATTTCTGCGGTGGGTAGCCTGGGGAATTAGTTAGGCAGGAGGAAACGAAGATCTTGATTGTATTTTTTTAAGAGAAAGTTATAATGGGGTTTTATTTTTAGGGAGAAATAAAAGGATGCCAATTATTGTTTTGAAATTTAAAAAGATACCAGTTGTTATTATGGGGCCTTATTTTTTGCATTTTTGTGGCCTAAAGGGAGAAGGACTTTCCTTGCTTTATAGTAAAGCCGCCCTGCACATCACAAACGTCTATTCTCTACAGATCCATCCACGCTGGTTGTAATTTGATATTCACTCATTGCTGAATTCAATCTACTTCCATCATTATTGTAGTTTATGCCTTTTCCAACAGAATGAAATCATCTTAAAAGGTTGCATAAATAAAATCATTTAACTTTGATAGCTTTAAACTATATAAAGGCATGTTTCTCTGCACAGATTAAAATGAATTGAATATAAAGAAATCAATGCCACAAGCAGTTAAATGGATCAGAGATGAATAGAAAAAAATGATAACCAAATAATTTTTTTTTATTAATGGAAAGAATAAAACCAGTTGGAAAAAAAAAAAAAAATGACGAAGGGAAAAAATAAAGCACCCTTGGAAAAAACAAAACCTGAAGGAAAAAAAAAAAAAAAACACCATTGGAAGAATTAAAACCCAAAGGAAAAAATAAAACGATGAAGGATAAAAAAAAAAACACCTTTTAAAAAAAAAAAAAAAACCTGAAGGGAAAAATAGAATCCAAAGTAAAAAAAATAGGGAAAACTACCGGAAAAATCCAATGGGGATAACTCCAAATTTCTATCTGTCGGGGACCCCCGACCCCCACGCGGGGGGATGTCGTTTGATAACAAGACCATTAATGGGTTGTAAACAGGTCAGATAAAATAAAACTAAAACAAACACATCAGCCCAACCCATCACCTTATGGGTTGGATGAATCTGGCCCAACCTGGCCAAGGGTAATACATGGCGGGCTGGGCTGGGCCACATAATCCGGTTACAATTATTAAGATAAATGAAATGAATAATATATTTATGAAATTCAAAATTATTTTTAAAGTTCATTAAAATGACTAAACTAATATTATATAACTTGTATCCAACTCATTTTTAAAATAGGTCACATAATCCAGCTTGTTAACCTACTCTTAGTGACTCTCTAATATATTTATTAGAATTAAATCTAATTGCAGCTTGTTTAAAATCTAAATAAAGACCAAAAGAAAATGCATTAACTGTGAGTTAATGGAGAAAAATGAATATTAATATTTGCTTCATGATTAGCTGGGTCTACAACTATAATGACAATAAATGGAGTAATTAGCACAGGGTCAAAATCTATTGTGTGGAGTCAAAATCAATTTCTCTTTCATATATATAAATGGATTTCCATCATGTTGGGAGGGTAACCAATAGCTTCACAAATTCGTTCGCCAAGCAAGGGATGGACTGATCTTTTTCAATTTTCTTTTACATTTTTTTTCCTGGTAAGAGGATACCACTTTTATACCTTCTTCTTCCCCTTCTATTATTGATTGAGTGTTCATTGTTGTTTCTTTGCAATCTTTAATGAAAGTTTTTGTTTCTTATTAAAAAAAAACCTCCACACCTTGTCTTCATGCAACCAGCCCCATCGTGATTAAAACTTGCACCTTTGGTGATTATCTCATATGGCTAGCAATTGCTGTCTTGAATCAAGACTGCTTTGATTCTGGGGACATAGAAGGTATTAAAAATGAAAAATAGGGCCTATTTATAAATAATAAAACCACATGGGCCTATTTGCAAATCCTAGAAACCTTAGAGGTTAATATACAAAAAACTCTAAAAAAACAAACTACATGGACAAATTCCCATATGTGAACTGCTATTTGAGGATATATCATTGGAGGATATAAAAATTTATCTTAGAGGATTTGGATTATCTTATGTGGGGCCCACAATGGAGTTATGGAGACATATTAAACGAGAAGACGTGTTATGGCTGGGAGCATGCAACAGATGATTTGAGGTAATCATGCTAATACATGATATCATATAGCTATGCTTTGGGTTGTGCCGCGGCCCAGGCACCCTAGCCCAACACGGCACGGCCAAGACTCTGGGTAGTGCCATGCCACGCAACGACCTAGGGCCTTTGGCCCAACACCGCGAGTGTTGTTGGATGTCTCAAATCAATACTGCTCTGAGTTTGCTTTTTTCCTGCATGTGCGGACTCCTTTCCCACTTGAGTGAGCTATTTTCATGTGTGTGCGCGGGCTTTTGTTAAAATAAAAAAAAAAAAAAAACCCTCAGGATTTGGGTCAGCATTACATGCATCTAGGATGATTCAGCTTTCTATCGGTCGTTAAAATGATTGTTGTGTATTCCACTAGTGTTCCCAATTTATGCTGCTTTGCGGTGAATGGGATATTTCCAAGGCCTGAAGTGCTAGGTCTCTGGTCATTACATTTTCCAATGACATTGGTAACATATAGACTGGTGCTTACACCTACAATGATCAAACTCCATTGGCAATCAATAAACAGGCATGTGCAAGTTTGAGATCTCCACATTGGGCCTAGGTTAGGGGTTGCAACAAGCTAGATTAGAGTCGTGCCCATAGTACACGAGACACAGACCATAATTTCTAAAAGAGGACCCAGAACCAAGTTAAGGGTACAAGACCCAGACCAATAACTGAATTTGGCATATAGAATTAGACCCGAATTTACATATAACGCTTCATGCAACAACAAAAATCTTTAACATTGAAGCTTTGTTTGCAGACTATATAACGCTTCATGCAACAACAAAAATCTTTAACATTGAAGCTTTGTTTGCAGACTTGAGGTTGTCTTTCTACAGGTAGTAGAAAGATGGAGGGACAAATGCATGTATTAACTGGGTGAGAAATAAGTCCAAACAAGGGACTGTCTTGGAGTTTATGGACTGTTATAAGAATTTGGTGCAAACAGTGGACTGTTTTGAAAATCCTACACATTTATGGGACTGCTTTGAAAAAATAGCACGTAGAAGGGACTGTTTTGAAGAGAAAAGGTTCCGTTTGGACTCTTCCATGAAATAGAGGGACTGTTTTTGAACAACAAAAGCATATATGAGTATTTTTTGCATACAAATTCATGATAAAGCGAATAAAATTATGGGAAAAATATACAAATCATGAAAACTGATGAACATGATGGGACAATGAAATTCATACCAAGTTAGCCAATTAAATCATTATTTCATGCATGTTAATTATATTAAAACATGATCAAGCAAATAAAAAAATGCGTCCAAAATTCTATCTCAGCCATACAAATGATCATTTCATGCATGTTAATTATAATGAAAAATGATCAAGCAAATAAAAAAAATGTGTCCAAAACTCCATCTCAGCTATACAAATTATCAAAATTCGAAATTTGAGAAAACATGATGATGGAAATCATGAAATAGGCCAACACACAAGAAGTATGCATGAATTTTCGCATTGAACACATGCCTGGGATTTATTTTTTATTTTTATTTTTCTGAAAATGCATGAATTTTCACTTAAAACGATGGATGAAAAAAATGCATTGTTTCCGCGTAAATTCAGTGAATAAGAAAAAGGCATGAATAAATGCATGGAACCACAGGGTCCACGCGAATTATGGTGGATGCATGGTGTAAATGACATAGTAAATATATCCATGAAATTCATAAGGATGGACATATCAACCATGGGCTAGATAATTATTTATCAAATGGACCATATTATCAAATCGACAATTTTCACAGTGGACCAATGAACAAACCCATGCGAACTCATTTTCAACCAATTCGTTGCATCTAAGAGACAGTGAGCATACATTGGAAACAAACACAAATCTTCTCCATTCTTTAGATCAGCACCTTACCCCTTTGGTAATGCGCAGCAGTTCTCACCTGCTGACCCAGGATTATAACCCTAGGCATGCTACCTTACGTCACCCGAGATCTCTCCCACTGGCACGGGTTCGATGGGTCCCCAGTCCCTTAACGGGGGTACTAAAAAACACTAATCTCACATGCATAAGATCCATGAGGTAGTGAGCATATCATATAACCAACACAAATTCCCACATCAAATTCGCGACGCAACAGAAATTCAGTTTCATACTAATTCATGGTAAGGGCAGTGAGCAGACTACAGCATGGAAAGCATATCCAAAGAATGGGTGAAAGGCGTGGATGGCCAGCAACCAAACAGTGAATTTTGTGTAAAATTCAACATGTGAACAGTGGGTCCTACCCAAGCAGAGGGTCATTCGATTGGAACACGAGGAATTCTAACGCCCAAACAGTGGGTACAATGCATGAAAATTCAGCATCCGGACTTGTACCCTAAGTGCGAAGAAAATGTGTAGCAAACCCAACACCCAAAGCATGGATCATTCCATGAAAAATAAATGGAGTTCCGAAAACCAAACCGTGGCTACAGGGCATGGAATTGCCTCATCCAAACAGTGCACAAGACTTCAGCACTCAAAATCCTTGTCGCAATACTGCATGTACACATGATGATCACATCAAATCAACAGATAAGTTATGAAATTCATAGTGAGGAGCATCAAGATCATGGCCAAACATGGGCTGATCATGGTTATCTGGGCGGAATCTCATCCAAACAGTGAATTAGATTATGAAATTGAGCACCCCAGTAATGAACAACAGTGGTCACAAACTGAAATTTATCATTACACTCTCGATCTAACAGTAGCAGTGTGCATGATGCTATGGAAAGCTGTATGAAATCATGCTTGACAGTGCATGGAAACATATAACAATGTGTGTACAGCACGTTGAACAATTATGTAAAATGCATACCAAGTCCGCATGAAATATATGTCTAAACCATGAATTATTGTGCATGGAAAGACATTCAAACAGTATGTTATCATAGTTAAAACTTACATGCAGGCAGCAAATTAAATGCATGAAATGCAACAAACAGACGCATAAAATTCAGCATGCAAATCATCGCCCAGCAGTGAATGAAGTGAAATGAATAAAATTCTAGAACTAAGCAGTGGGTTTAAGGCAAAATAACCCTACCCAAACAGTGACTTGGTGCATGCAATTTTACACAGTAACTACCTTGAAACAGTGCATAAAATTCACACAGCATACAAATAATGCATTCATATGAAGACAGGTTCACCTAAACATCAATTCCTATGTATTCAATTTCTATGTATTCTAATGGATACAGATGAGCCCTAAAGGAAAAGAAAAAATATAAAAAATAATATCAAAAGGAAATAATTATAATAAACAAAATGCAAAGAAAACTCTTTTTCAATGATAAACCCTTGAAAATTGAAAACTAAGGTAGACAATTATAAGGGAAAATTAACAAAATCTTCATAGAATCGTAGACCAGAGAAAAAAAAAAAAAAAACATGACATAAAAAATCAAAACAATTATAATGAGCAAAACATGATCTGACAAAAATACCAAGATTACAAAAACAAAACCAATAAAAATCCTTTTTTAATTGTGATAACTAAGTTGAAAAAAAGCATGAGCTTATATTGAAACGGTTCTAATAAGCAAATCCTAGCCTGAAAAAAATACAAAGATTACAACAACAAAAAAACCAAAAAAAAAAAAAAAAAACAAAAAAAGAAAAGAAATCACTTTTGAATGGTAAGATGATTCGACCAACCATTGGTTGCAACATTGAGCACTTTCGAATTGTGATGCAAGCTCTAGTCAAAATCCAAAGAAAACCCATTTTACCATCTCCACAACATTGTTAAAACCAACAGCATACTAAAAAAATGACAAGATAGTAAAAAAAATAAAAATCTACACCTACATAATCCAAAGAGAAGTAAACCAATTTTACTACCAAAACAAAGAGATAATTATTGTAGACAATTAAAAGGAGATATTCCTAAAATCTCCATAGAGCTTCCTATCAATGACCATAAAAAGATTGAAAAACACAAGACATCAAACTGAAATGATTGTAATAAAATAAAATAAAATAAAATAAAAACCCAATCCAAGAAAATACCCGCATTACAGAAATAAGATCAATAAAGAAAAGAAAACCATTTTTTCTTAATGGTAACATGACTCGAAAACCTGCGACCTTTTGGTTGTGATTGAGCACATTCCAATTTTGTTGTGAGCTCTTGTCAACATCCAAAGAAAACCCATTTTACCATCAACATTTTTTTTTAATGTAATCTGAAATTGTATTGACAAGAGAAAAACTATAAAGTACAAGAGATCTATACTGAACCAAAAAGCCAGATGAAGGCCACAAAAAGACTCGGCATGAATAAAAGACCACAAAAGGCACAAAGGCCACAACAAGCAAACCACCAATACAAACGAAAGGCAGACAAATCAACAAAAAAAAAGAGGGCCAAATCAGAAAACAGAATTCCTCCTTTGGTTAGGTGATCTGACCAGACATTGGTGCTCCTCTTTATGTGAGAGAATGATGCCCCTAATCAAAACAGAGACAGAGAGAGATGCACAAGCTCAGTATAGCAAGTCATAAAGCAAATAATTCAAAGAGATGCACAAGCTGTAATATTTTTATGAAAAGAAATTGAATGAAATGAAAGTTCAACTCAGCAAGAAGGATAAGGAAATTGAAGTACAGGAATTAGCAAAAGATGAAACAGTGCAACCAAATGAATTGAACAAAATGCTGCAAGCAAGATTCAAAGCCTACGAATGATAACCTTAGATATTTGAAGCCAACGAGGGCAATGGGAACACCATGCACATAATGTTTCAGTTTAGGTATCCGCTTGAAAAGAGAAAAATGTGTCACCAATGAGGGAAAGATAAACTGTAAAGAAAAACAAGTAGAAGAGTACAATATTCCAGAATGAATCAGCAATTGCTTACCATCTTTGCAACATTTTCATAGCTAGCCTTACACAAACAAGGAGGGAGGAAGTAATTTGATGAAACAACCCATAATAGACCCACATGAATACAACCCAAACTAGGCCCATATTGGACGCTGAAACTTCGCTCACAAAATCAGCCGTGTGGACGTTTCCCACTTTCGAGGGTCCACAAACATGCTCATGTGATGCCCAATACAATTTGGAGAGGAAGTAGTATTGTATAGGAACCTCTCGTAATTCGAGACTTAATAGAACGGGCAAGTCACAAAGGGACTGAAATCAACAAGATAATAGGAGCCACTGCTCAATTCAATGGAGGAGTCTTTGCAGTAGCCACTAGTTCAGCCTTATAAGGATATGTGACAAACATGGTCATTAATTACCTCGATCCACTTGAAATATATCAAAAGAATTCAGCATCCATGTTGAGGCAGGATAGATAAATTTAGATCAAAACATGGAATCAAGTGCCAAGGTCGTTGCAGATTGGATTACCCTATTGAACCAAAAGGTTCTAGATTTTCAAGGGATCTAAATCAGAAAATGAGTGGATCAATTGATTCCATCCATCGATCCCCATTTCTTATCAAATGGGCCTAGTAATGCAGGCAATTTCATGTATGTGGCCCACCCAAACATGACCCACACTACGCCCATATTGGTTGTCCAAAGTCCGTTCACAAAATCAGCCACGTGGCTGGTCTTACGAGGAACAATTCCGGGGGTCTACAACCCCGCTAATGGGATGCCCAATACTATTTGGAGATGAAGTAATTTAAATCATACTTATAAACCTCTCCTAATTGGAGACTTAATAGAATGGGCAAGTCATGGCAAAGAACCAATGGGCAAAAATCAACAAGTAAAGAACTTTCAATCAATTTGTTTCTTTCTTTCCTCAAGGAGTTAATTATGTGGACCATATTTGTCATTATAATGGCGAGCATTGCTCAATTCAATGGGGGCAGTCTTTCAAGCTGCAAATAGACAAGACCTATAGGGATATGTGACAGATTTGTCCTAAAATTACTGGGATTCGCTTGATAGATCAAAGGAATTAAACATCCATGTTAAGCCAAGATCAATAACTTTCGGTCAAAACATGGTATGAAGTATCAACATCACCGCAGATTGTATTCCCGTATTAGATCCAAAAGATTCTAAATCATAAAGAATGCAAATAAGAAAATTAGTTGATCATTTGATTACATCCATCAATCCCCATTTTGCATCGAAGGGGGCAAATATTAGATAAATAAATATGCAGCAATGTCATTAATTGGACCCAAGTGAACATGACCCGAACTAGGCCCATACTGGACGCCCAAACTTCTGCCACAATATCAACCATGTGGCGGGTCTTACAAGTACAACTTTTGGGCTCTAAAAACCCTCTAATGGGATGCCCGATACTCTTTCGAGACGAACTAATTTCAATCGTATAGGAACCTTTAATGATTAGAGAAATAATAAAATGTCAATTCACGCGAAAGAAACAAGGGACCAAAATCAACAAGATAATAACTTTAAGTGAACAGCCTTCAATCGGGTTGTTTCTTTATGTTTTGGGAAGTTAATTATGTCAACCATATTGCTTATTATAATGGCAGACAATGCTCAAATGAATGGGGGAGTTGTTGTAGCATCCAACAGTTTAGACCTATACTGATATGTGACAGATCTGGCATATAATTACCAGGATTTACTAGATAGATCAAAGGAATCCAACATCCATGGTACGGCAAGATAAAAAAAAAAAAAAAAAAAAAAATTGGTCAAAACATTGAATGAAGCGCAAAGATAGCTTTAGCTTGGATCTCCCCATTAGGTCTAAAAGATTCCAAATTATGTAGGGAAATAAACAAAATAGTGGAGTAATCCATTGCATCCATCAATCCCCATTTTTTATCCAAGGGGCCCAATAAAGCATAAATAAACGAATAGCATGAACAAGACCAAACTAGGCCCACAATGGACCCACATGAACAGGACCCAAACTAGGCCCATATTGGACGCTTCCCACTTCTGAGGGTGTACAAACACGCTCACGTCATGCCCAATACAATTAGAGAGGAAGTAGTTTCAATCCTATAGGAACCTCTCCTAATTCGAGACTTAACAAAACGGGCAAGTCACACAGAGACGAAATAGACAAGATAATAGTAACCACTACTCAATTCATCTTCTTGTATTTGTGATCATCAAAATATTATTGTGTACAAAGGCAATGATGTTGTAGATGGTCCAATCTACAACGAAAATCGAGATGCGGATGACTCACTGAAATTAGATACCTATGAAGTTGGTGATGTTGTTAGTGATCAAGTCTACAACACCCATCCAAATAAACGAACCAATGATACAATTGATTTCGATGCGAATCGAGATTACGAACAAGAAACTCAAAATTTTAGTATATGCATATAGAATTTGAGGGTTCAACTCTACATGAACGACATCTAGATGAGAATTATGGCGATTGCTGAAAAGTGTGATTTAGATCGGAATGGAGAAAAAGAATTCGTGTAGCTAACCCCAACATAGCTTGATGGTGGCGGCGGCGGCGGCGAAAGGTGTAAGTATCATGCTCTCAAACAAATTGTGAATGTCAATATCCCACATGGAGAGATTTACAACTGTGAACATTCATTTTATCAAGATTACCAAAGGCAACGTTAGTTACAATTGATTCGTGATTTGCTTGTACGACATTGGATTGCATCCCATTGGACCACATTGGGTAGATAAGGTACACAACTCTTACATGTACTCTACACAAAGACAAATGCAACTCAAAAGACAAGTGATTCATGTGAAAGAGTTGCAATGGAAGCAAAATAAGAGAAAACGGCAGAGAAGACGACAATGTGAAGAGGATGTTTACTAGATGTCGAAGCCTTTTCAAGTGGGGGAGTCTGATTTAGGATCTTATAGTTCAAACCCATAGGGATATATGATAGATCTAGACTTTGATTATCCATATCTACGTGATTGATCAAAGAAATTCAAGATTCATATTAGGGAAATATCAATAAATTTGGAACAAAAGATAGAATGAAGGGCCAAGATTAATGTAAACTGTATTTCAAATAAAATCCAAAATATTCAACACTAAGTGGAGATCCAAATCATAAAATTAGTGGAACAATTCATTCCATTGGACAATCCCGATTTAAATCAAAAGAGGCCAATGATGCAGAATTTAATGGATAACAATGCAATGGATTGGAGCTGCATGATCATGACCCAAACCAAGCCCATAGCGGAGGTTCAAGCCAACTCCACAAAACCAGCTATGTGGCTCATCATACAAGTAGCTCTTAGGGGTTCATAACCCCCACAAAAAGGACGCCAATATTACTTGGAGAGGGAGTAATTTCCATTGCATAACTTCCTTTCCTGTTTTGGGGACTTAATAAAATGGGAACATATATCTCTCTAAGCAGAAGTTAGTACAAAGTAAAGTACAAGTGGGAAGTCACAAGAAAACAAGGGATAAGAATCTACAAGATAAGAACTCCAAGTGCAGAATCTTCTATGATTTGCTGTATTTCTTTTTTTTTAAGTTCATTCTCATTCTATTATAACTCTCTAAAGTTTCATTTTTTTTTTCTTTGGTCTTTAGTAATTACTGGTGGGAGGTACGTGCGTTGCACATAGTTGTCAGTGAACCTTGTGATATGTTTATTATCATGAAAGAGTTTAAACATACAGCCATCTAGTTCTAATTAAGTCTGAGTTCATTAATAAATAGAATAGAACTTCGATCAAATAATGTGGTTTTTCAGCTACAATAACACATTATAAGATAATAACATATGCTTGTATTCTTGCGTCACAATAACCACATATAAAACATCTTTTTTTATTGCCCCAGGAGCAGCATATCTATTTAGGCCAAAGATGAATCAGTGAAATGGAAGACACCAATCTCAAACCTTTCAATAAGCCTAACCATCACAAAGAACAGGTACCAAAATTTGTGTCAATCATTTCTGTGTGAGGCGCTTCGTGACACGAAGATAAGTCCTGACATGCAAGTCAAGCTCGTCTTAACATCAGCCTTTGAACTCAGTTAGCTGCGGTAAAAGCACCAGCAATTTCCTCTGTTGTAGCTCGGTAAGACTGCTGAGCTCACGCAGTTCGGAAATGGTATTGAGTTGAGTTCACAATTGGCCGTCGGAACCTCGGGGTGACTTTGTCAGCCACGGGTTTTCTTTTTATATAAGTTTTGTACCTCGGTTCGTATCCGAGGAGCGACCAGGCAGCGCGAGAGTTATGACCCTTATAGTTGCGTACTGCCTTTTGCCAATCACTGTTCGGTCTCTAGCCAGAGTTAACGGCTTCACTCCTCATCTGCCCGATTTCTGCACAACAGAACATGAGGGTCTCAGGTCGGCAAAAGGAAGAAAAAAGGAAAATAGGTATAAAGGAGTTTGGCATTTACTTGGAGGAATCACGTAATGTCGGGGTATCCTGTACCGCCTCTCTGCCGCGGTCTCGCTCTCCCCGAACTCCCAATTGCCGGAGACAAACAGGCGATCGTCCCCGGCATGGCGACTTGAGTCTTCCAGGTCGGTAACAAACTGTTCCCTTCCTGGCCTCCCCCGGAGGTAGAAACAGGTGCCATCCCCTACTGATTTACACACGTCATAAGCGTCCTCGATGTCATGGACGCCGAGGTCAATCCCTAGAATCCTATTGAGTTCTACAGCGCCCATTATTATTTTGTAACCATTGGGCATCAACTGGCAAGGGCTGAGATGTCATGCCGATAAGCACGCTCTCAGAAGTGGGTGAACTAGGAATCTAACCACCCCACCCCCCCCCCCCCCCCCTCCTCCTCAACTATGGCGACTAAAGGAAACGGCATCCATCCGTAAGTAAATGCGAAGCCGTCAACCATGTCGTTAGGGTCATCTAACCTAGTCCGGACATCGTCGGGGATGCCATACATCCCCCTAAAGTTGGCCATGGCCTCATGGGTGTCCGCCCAATGCCTACAAATCCCCATCTCTCTAAAAAACCCTAGAAAGGACGAAAAATCGAGAAAAGAGGAGGGAACTCACAAAGACTCGTGAAGATTGAAAAATGGTTGAGATCTCATTGGCGACGGAAGTTCTTTCCCGTTTTCTCTTTTGCAAATCGTTCTCTCTAGCAAAACGTAAAAGTAGAGAAAGGGGGAAGCGACACTCCTACTTATAGAATCAAGAGGAGCGTCTCTTCAGATTTCGAGGGCGCGAGGCGCCGCCTCGAGCGTTGCACACACCCCTCCAAAATTGCTAGAAGACCCGTCGGGAGGCGACACGTGTCACCAATGGATTTTTTCTCACAATGATCAAAACACCTTATTTATTACCCGCGTTAATTATCTCGGGCAGACAGAGGGGGCAGCAACATTAAAGAGAGAGACGTCAACATCTCATCAATCTCCTCATGGGCCCACACAAAAAAAAAAAAAAAAAAAAAGAGAAGGGGGGGGGGGGGGTGGTCTTGAAACTCAGCTCTCGACCTCAAAGCCGAGGTCCAGAGCTGGGGGGGCAATTGTGTGGGGCGCTTCATGACACAAAGATAAGTCCTGACACGCAAGTCAAGCTCGTCTTAACATCAGCCTCTGAACTCGGTCAGCCGCAGTAAAAGCACCAGCAATTTCCTCTATTGCAGCTCGGTAAGACTGCCGAGCTCACGCAGTTCGGCAATGGTGCCGAGTTGAGTTCACAATTGGCCGTCGGAACCTCAGGGTGACTCTATCAGCCGGGATGGATATGATGTCAATCAACATTAATGGGATTGCGGCCATACACTGACAGATAAGATGGGCGCCGGATATATCCAGTCATCCCATCAGCAATCATGGAAAAGGTCAAGACATGGTCCGATGGGACAGTACACCTACCAACCTCCACTAAGGAGAAAGAGTATGGTCCAATGGGACCATACTCCCACCAACCTCCACTAAGGAATGATCTGAGGGTGACCAACACCTATATATATATATATGAAGAAGGTAAAGCAAGCAAAGGTATGAAAAAAAAGGAAAAGAAAACACATATTCAGTTCCACTTCCCTCTCCTCTGTTTCATCATCTGCTCCGTGATTGCACTAACTTAGGCATCGGAGTGCCTTCCTCTGACAAACAGCCAAGGCCTCTAACCTATTTTTCTCCTTTTCCAAGCTTTCGAGGTCTTCTTCTTCCCCAAGTGTTTAGTGGCAAAACTCCCACCAAATCAAGTCCGTAATTTTTAGGCACTTACAATTTCCATCCATAAACCAAATAGAAAAAAAAGATCTCCCAATTGAGGAAGCAAAATTCTACTTACATAAAAATAAAAAAAAAATCAATTGTGAATGGCCACGACATGTAACTCCATTGAGCACAATTCAGAGATTATTGTCAGATTAGCCGTTTCAATAAGCCTGACCATCACAAAGAACATGTATGAAAATTTCTGTTAACAATTTCCACCCAGTCACAAAATAAATAAGGCTGACCATAAAAAAGAATAGGTACCAAATTTGTGTTAATCATTTCCACCCATAAGCCAAAAAAAATTGTATTTTTCACATAATTAATGCTCTACCTATGAATTGAATGCATTTCCAAGCAATAGATAATATATCCACATAAATATAAAAGTTATAAATGTAAACCTGAGTATCCCATTGCTATTAAAAACCCAAATATAAAAGAAAAAAATGTAAACTTGCCTTGCCCATCTTCAAAGCAATGCAAGAAGAGATGACTAACATGATTTCTCTTCTAGCATCGCCCTGAAGTGATGACTAATAGAATGCAAGAACAGACCATTAAACATTGATACAAAGTCTAATGGCCTGAAATTTATATCTCCTTATATGTTTTAGTCTCAACTCCAACAAGCAATGAATCATTACCTTACATCAAGAGAAGAATTCAAAGTGCTTCAATTTAGATCAAGACACTTGCAAGCAGATCATTAGGGTTGATTTCCTAGATTAATGCTCCATATTTATTATTTTTAATGGGAAAATCCTTTCAACCTCGATAGTCAATTAGGGAAATAAAAAAAAAAAGATGAAATTTCGGAAAACCTTCCTTATCTTACGAAACTTTTATGTTAATATATTTTTTTTTTCAAGTAGCAGCCCCCTAAGGAAAATTTATGGTTTTGCTACTTATTTATACACATGCCCATTATAAGCATAAATTGTGGTCGAACTTGAACAAGAGGAGAAGAAGAAGAAGATTGAGAAAGAGAGAGGGAGGACTGGTCATTTGTTTGTGAGGGAGAAGCGAAGAGCCAAGAGCTTGCATCGAGTTTTCCACCCTTTTAAAGTGTTTTATAGAAGAAGAGTCCATCTTCTTCATAACCTATAAGGTTAAAATTAATGTCTGCGTTCAACTCCCCTGAACTTGATTGCAGGCCCAAAAAGTCAAACCCATGTGAGAATTCTACGCAAACAACCAACACAAAACCTTCCTTATCTTACGAAACTTTTATGTTAATATATTTTTTTTTTCAAGTAGCAGCCCCCTAAGGAAAATTTATGGTTTTGCTACTTATTTATACACATGCCCATCATAAGCATAAATTGTGGTCGAACTTGAACAAGAGGAGAAGAAGAAGAAGATTGAGAAAGAGAGAGGGAGGACTGGTCATTTGTTTGTGAGGGAGAAGCGAAGAGCCAAGAGCTTGCATCGAGTTTTCCACCCTTTTAAAGTGTTTTATAGAAGAAGAGTCCATCTTCTTCATAACCTATAAGGTTAAAATTAATGTCTGCATTCAACTCCCCTGAACTTGATTGCAGGCCCAAAAAGTCAAACCCATGTGAGAATTCTACGCAAACAACCAACACAAAACAGCAAAAACAAAAGAAAGCAGCTTCCTTGGGAACTAACACTAACCGTGGTGTAGCATGAGCAGTAGATCGAATCCACCTACCCAACAAAACCCATAAAAACCTCATAAAATAAAAATGCGAATTGGAAATCCTAAAATCCAAAAAGAGCAAAACCTCCTTACTCAAGACACTAACCTTATTGCTGCATGAGCAGTGTCGAATCAAAACAAAAAATGCGACCAAAAAAATTCCGACTGAGACGAAAACACCTAAAAAGAATTGTCATTACTGTGGAATTTTGAGGTACTACATTGTGAGTTACTTTTATGGTTGATTATTCCTCTAATGTGAATTTCACTTTCTTGGTAAGCAACATAAATACCTCATTGGTTAAAAGTGTATGAGAGAAAAATAACTAAAAATAATTGTCAGCACTGTGGAATCTTGAGGTACTACATTGTGAGTTACTTTTGTGACACTCTTTTTAGGATTTGGATAGTATGGTGAACTAAGATTTCGAAACTTATTAACAAGCTAAAATCCCACGGAATATTATTTTTTTTAAATGATTTTTTTTTTACTAAATATTTACAGGAAAATATGTGTGCAATGCAGTACCATACCCCCAAACCTAAATCAAACATTGTCCTTAATGATATGTAATGCGAAATGATAAATGGGCAAGGAAAAAAAATGGAACGCCTTACCATGGGTTGATGTAAAAAATGAATATTAGGTTGCCTACCAACCAGCGCTAAGTTTCACTTTGTCAGCCCGACGTGACCCTGAAAATTACTTATGCAACATACACAGGGTCCTGAACAAGGGTTTCTTCGACATCCTTGTCCTTAAGCTCCAGAAAAGGTTTCAACCTCTGACCATTAACTTTAAAAACATCCCCATTCTTGGGATTCTTAATCTCAACTGCCCCATGAAAATAGACAGTGCGCACAATGAAGGGTCCAATCCAGCGGGATCTCAGTTTTCCTGGAAAGAGATGTAGGCGAGAATTATACAGAAGGACTTTCATGCCCGGTTCAAAGGATTTCCTCAAAATAGATTGATTGTGGTTTTTCTTCATCCGATCCTTATAAATTTTGGCATTCTCATATGCGTCATTTCGAAGCTCCTCCAACTCATTGAGATGCAACTTGCGTAGGTTACCGGCTTTAGCTAAATCAAAATTGAACATTTTGATAGCCCAATAAGCATTATGCTCCAATTCTACCGGTAGATGACATGCTTTCCCAAAGACCAATCGATATGGAGACATTCCGATCGGGGTCTTATAGGTAGTCCGATAAGCCCATAAAGCATCTGTCAATCTTGAAGACCAGTCTTTTCGGGTAGGACTGACTGTCTTTTCCAAAATTTGCTTTATTTGCCTATTAGACACTTCCACCTGTCCGCTAGTCTGTGGGTGATATGGAGTAGCAACCTTATGAGTGATAGAATATTTTTTCATCAGATTCTCGAAGGTGCTATTACAAAAATGACTCCCACCATCACTGATAATCGCCCTGGGGATACCAAATCTAGAAAATATGTTTTCTTTAATAAATTTGATAACCACGTGACGATCATTCGTTCTGGTTGGAATCGCCTCTACCCATTTGGAGACATAATCTACAGCAAGAAAAATGTATAAGTTGCTGAAGGAACTCGGAAATGGACCCATGAAGTCTATGCTCCAAACATCAAATATTTCCACAATAAGCATCGGATTTAAAGGCATCATGTTCCTTCGTGTAATTCTCCCTAATTTCTGGCAACGCTCACAGTGCAAACAAAAGGTGTGACAATCCTTGAAAAGGGTGGGCCAATAAAATCCGCACTGCAACACCTTCGCTGCGGTCTTCCTAGAACTAAAATGCCCACGACAGGCGTGGTCATGGCAGAAGGATATCACACTTAAATAATCATATTCCGAAATGCATCTCCTAATGATCTGGTCTAGACAGTACTTAAACAGGTATGGGTCATCAAAGAAGAAATGCTTAGCTTCAGACAAAAACTTGGACCTATCATGTTTGGACCAGTGATCGGGCATCTGTCCAATGACCAGGTAGTTAACGATATCCGCAAACCAAGGGAAATGGGAGACACTCAGCAACTGTTCATCTAGGAAACTCTCACTCAATGGGATGCTTTCATGCTCGATGTCAGTAGGTAATCGGGAGAGATGGTCAGCTACAATATTTTCAGAACCTTTTTTGTCCCGAATCTCAAGGTCAAACTCTTGTAACAAGAGAATCCACCTAATCAGACAGGCTTTCGCATCTTTTTTCATCAACAGGTACCTAAGGGCTGAATGATCGGTGTAAACTATGACCTTAGACCCAATCAAGTAGGGACTAAACTTCTCCAAGGCAAAGACAACAGCTAACAGCTCTCTCTGTGGTTGTGTAATTCAGCTGAGCGTCATTCAAGGTCCTACTGGCATAATATATGACATGGGGCGATTTGTTCACTCTCTGTCCTAGCACAGCCCCAAGAGCATGGTCAGAAACATCACACATGAGTTCAAAGGGAATTGTCCAATCGGGTGGCTTTATTATCGGGATAGAGGTCAACTCATTTGTCAATTGTTCAAATGCTTGTAGGCAGGGTTCATTGAAGACAAAAGGCACATCCTTAGATAGCAGATTGCACAAGGGTGCAGCTATCTTGCTAAAATTCTTAATGAACCGTCTATAAAAACCTGCATGGCCCAAGAAAGATCTAATATTCTTCACCGTTTTTGGCGGTGGCAAGTTGGAAATGAGATCAATTTTGGCCTTGTCGACCTCGATGCCATTCTCAGAAACAACATGGCCCAGGACAATTCCTCTTTTCACCATGAAATGACACTTCTCTCAATTCAAAACAAGATTCTTCTCTTGACATCTCACTAAAACAAGGTTCAGATGCTACAAACATTCTTGGAAACTACTCCCATGGACTAAAAAATAGTCCATAAACACCTCTAAGAATCGCTCGACCATATCCGAAAATATGCTCATCATACACCTTTGAAATGTCGTAGGTGCATTGCATAGCCCAAAAGGCATGCGCCGGTAGGCGAATGTACCGAAGTATTCATCTAGGAAACAATAAAATACATGACCAGCTAGTCTCTCAAGCATCTGGTCCATAAATGGGAGGGAAAAATGATCTTTAGGGGTGGCCGAGTTCAACTTTCTATAGTCAATGCACACTTGCTAGCCTATTTGGGTCCTTGTAGGCACTAACTCGAATCCCTCATTCTTAACAACAGTTATCCCAGACTTTTTTGGCACAACATGGACTGGGCTCACCCATGAGCTATCTGAAATAGGGTAAATGATACCTGAATCCAACAATTTCAGAACCTCCACTCTTACGACATCCTTAATTGATGGATTAAGACGCCTCTGTGGTTCTCTGGAAGTTTCTGCATTTTCTTCCAAATGGATCTGATGTTGAACCACAAATGGGCTTATTCCTTTTATATCTGCAATTATCCAGCCAATAGCCTCTTTGTGATCCTTCAAGATCTCAATCAATTGTTGTTCCTGGACTTCTTCCAAGTCCAAGGCTATAATGACTGGGAGGGTCTCAGCTGGGCTCAAAAACACATACTTGAGGGTGTCAGGTAGTGGTTTTAGGTCAAGCTTGGGCGGTTCTTCAATTGATGGAACAAGTGGAGCAGCCGATGGAGTCAAGATCTCTGGCTTGGGTTGCCATTGACTCATCTCAAAAGCAAGGGCAGAATCCAGTAATGCATTTACTTCTTTAATGCTTTTCTCAACATCAATGTTAACTCCAAAATGTGCAAGACAGGCCTCTAGTGGGTCCTCACAAACTAATTGTGATCCTACACTCTCAATAAGCTCCTCTAGGTAGGTCACCTCACAAATTTCATAATCACTCTCATCTCTGGGTTGCTTGCCAACGTTGAAAATGTTTATTTGGACTGTCATATTCCCAAATGATAGGTGCATCACACCATTTTGACAATTAATTAGGGCATTGGAAGTGGCAAGGAATGGTCCTAAAATTACCAGGATCTTCACAACATTTCCAATTGGTGGTCTGGTATCAAGGACTACAAAGTCCACCAGGAAAACAAACTCACCTACCTTGATCAAAACATCCTCAACAACACCTTTGGGGTACCTAACTGAAGCATCAACTAGTTGTAAGATCACTTTTGTTGGTTTCAGCTCCCCCAAACCTAACTCCTCATATATCGAATACGGGAGTAGATTGACACTTGCACCCAAGTCCAGCAAAGCCTATTCTATGTGATGATCTCCTATTTGACAAGAAATTGTAGGACACCCAGGGTCCTTGTATTTTACTGGGGTTGAAGTGGTAATGATGGAACTACATTGCTGAGCTAGAAAGGCCTTTTTGGGTACATTGGTTGCTCTCTTGAATGTGCATAAATCTTTGAGGACTTTGGCATAAGTCGGGATCTGTTGGATGGCTTCTAATAGTGGGATGTTAATTCTCACTTGCTTGAACACTTCAAGGATTTTATCCAGCTAGACATTATTTTTCATTTGACCTAGCCTCTGAGGGTATGGGGCCTTTGGAACAAAGGTTCTAGGAGGGGGCTCACTCGGTTAAGCAGCTCCTATTGGTTTCTCAAGTTCCGTAGTAGGTTCTGGGTCTTTCTTTGGTTCCTCAGGTTCTTCTTCCAAAACTACATCCTCTCTCCTCACTTGGGTCTGCTCAGATTGCCTATGGTCCTCTTCTGGTGTGTCAGCCTCCCTTGAGGCCATTCTACGGGTGGTAACTGCAAGCACTGCATTGAGTTGCTCATGAACTTTGCCCTTGTCATCATGGACAACAAATTGCCCTGTTGAAGTTTGGCTTTTGGGGTTGGCTTCGGACTGACTTGGAAAGGTACCCTTATCTCTTTGAGCTATTGACCTGGCCAACTGGATGATAGTGTATTCCAGCTTGGCAATAGACTGGGTATTGGCATTCAAATTCTGAGTAGTGCTTTGCTGGAATTGGAGGGTATTTTGGGCCAACATTTTCATAGTGTTCTCTAGAGAACTTATCTGCTGATTCTGGGGATTAAGATTCTAATAACCTTGGACCATGGGTGGTCCCTGTGACACTTGGGGTACTTGAGGCTTTTGGTATCACGGAGGTGGCATTTGCTGGACGATTGGCTAAGAAGGGTTTCCTTGGTGTTGTCCTTTGGTCCATGAAAAATTAGAATTATCCTTCCAACAAGGATTATATGTATTAGAATACGGATCATACCTCGGCCGCTCATATCTGGTATTCTGGTAAAGTGCACTCACCTCCTCCATACTCTTACTTTGACTTTGACCAAAGAATGCTCTACATTGGGATCCAGGATGGGTAAAATCTCCACAATTTGTGCAAGGTGGGACAGTAGGGTCACTGACTGCTTGACTTATCTTTAATGATTCCAGGGTTTTTGGGGTGGTCTGCTGACAGGTTTGGTTCATTTCAAGGGCTTCTAATCTTCTTGTCAATGTGGCCAACTTGGCCTCGGCCTCAAATTTGGATTCCACTCTATGCATGCCCCTTCTTTCTGCAACAACGGGTCTTTTGGGATCCTCTCTGATAGGTTCTCATTGGAGAGTGTTCTCAGTGACCTCCTCAAGGTATGTCCACGCTTGGTCAGCTATCTTTTAAGTGAATACTCCATTGCAGAAAGACTCCACCATGGTCTTGGTAGGATAGTCTAGTCCTTCATAAAGGATTTGGACTAGTCGGATCTTTTCAAATCCATGATGTGGGCATTGCAACAATGAGTCTTTGAACCTTTCCATGTACTCATACATGGTTTCTCCCTCCAGTTGGTGGAAGTTGTTCAGGGTATGTCTAATGAAGGCCGTCTGGAGGGAAGTTGTTCGGGGTATGTCTAATGAAGGCCGTTTTCTGCTTTGAATAAAACTTTTTTTATAAAAAGCCTCAACTAGTCCCTCCCATGTGTTTATAGAATTAGCATGTAGGGCGTAAAGTCATGCTTTCGCCATCTCCTTTAGCGAGAACGGGAATAACCTAAGCTTAAGGGCCTCTTTAGACATATGGTTATACTTCATGGTCCTACAGATTTCCTCAAACTCTCTCACATGCTGATATGGGTTCTCATTTTCCACTCCTCGAAAAATTGGTAACATCTGGATTAAGCCAGATTTCAGCTCAAATGAGGCATTTGTGACAGGTATGATGATGCATGAGGGCTGGGTAGATCGGGTTGGGTACATATACTCCCTAAGAGTCATGGGTTGGGTTGGTGGGATTCCGTCAGCCATTTCCTCAATAGCAGTGAGGTCCGCGAAATTCTCAACAGAGATATCGAATAAATCGAAGCTTTCTAAATGACCCTGCACACGTAACCAATTGTGCATAAACTACCACTCAACTCCGAAAGTGATGGTTCGCTCAAGTGATGATGAACGAGGATTAATGCTTAAACACAAACAAAGAAAGCAAAATTATTTTTGAAAAACAAACAAAACTATGCTTAACTAAGGCTACCTAAGATTAAACTAGACAGCTCCTAACTGTGAAGAGTGCACCTAGGCCTCCAATCCGGTCCTATGAAACGTAGTCGGCCAGGCAAGCCCTCAGGGGATTGATGGGATCACGATGCGCGTGGCAAAGGTTCCGCTTAAATACCAAACTCCTAGAACAGATGAACTGTCTCCCTTAAGGGACAAGGCTATTCTAGGCACCGATTTCCGTCAAGGAGCGCAAATGGTACAACCTTTGATGGTCTTCTCCTAATGAGCTCGTGTCCTATAGTCACGTTTCTACTCAAATTTTATTAAAGCTAAGGATTCCTAAGTAGTGAGGAAAATGAGTTCCTATGGGCAAGGAAATGGTCATGAAATCCAATCCTTATCTTGTTGGGGGTATGATTGCCCTTACTAAGTGTGTGCTTTCCAAATTACTTTGTGTATTTTAAAATGATTTAAACACTACAAAGCAATTAAACAATCAAACAACCAACAAATTGACCCACTAACGGGGGATGCGTGGGTGTATCGAAATACGCACCTCCCAAACTAAATTTGGGGAAGATCGGTTGAAGTCGACCCAAGCCACCGACACCAATTTCAGTGTACGAACTTGAGGGGCCGCGACAGCATCGTCCAACCGTCCTCCTTCCTTAATTATTACAATGCTTTAAAAACTTTAATGAACTTTAAAAATTATTACAAACTTGAAATGAATCATAATACAAGATTTTCTAAGAAAGCAAATTAAATTCCTAAGTTAAAGTTCTTTGATTGCTCTTTTCCTCTTTCCTTGCTCCAACCCTGGAATCTCTGAAAAATACAAACAAGGAAAATATATAGAATCCATAATGAAAGCTAAAAGAAAGAAAAAAAAAATGCAACTAAGCTATATGAGAGTTGAAAATCCTTAAAATCAAGGATTCCTATGTACGCCGATCCCCGGCAACGGCGCCAAAAACTTGATGGAGAATTTCCTGCGAATATACAGTTGTCTCAAGTAATATAGACTATGGAAGTCCGAATATCGTTCCTACAAGGATCGTTACAAGGAAAATAATAATTATCAATGAAAAGGGGTATCAACTCAAATATAGCTACCAAATGCAAATGGAAATAACAAAAACAATGAAAACAAGAAACAAAATAACAACTAGGGAAATAAAAAATGCAAACCAAAAGAAAACAAGAAACTAGATAACAAAGAGATGTTGATAGAAATAGAAGAACTAAAGTGAAAACAAGGTTAGTAACAAGTTAGTAACAAAGTTAATGACAAAAGAAAACTAACAAGAGTAATAACAAGAACAAATGAACAATGTTAGATATATCAAATGAGTAAGTGTGTGAAAGTAAGTGAAAGATCAAGATAAAAAGAAACTAAAAACATACATGAAAACTAACTAATAAAGAGAACAAGATAGAAAATAAGAAATGTGCTAAAAGTGTGAAATCAAAGGTGCATGGTGGAAAATGGTGTGAATAGAGAAATGGAGTGTGAGAATTAAAACAAGTGTACACCAGCCCTAACCTTAGGGCCTGCATCACTAATGCCATGTTCTTTTATATCATGTATTTATGGTGAAGACATATTGGTGTTAATTAAACTCAAATAAAAAGAAGAGTTGCTTGACCACACAATCAAGAGCAGAAGGCAGAGGAACCAATGGAATAAGGAACACAAATAATTGAACCCAGCAATAAATTCAGTTAATATTGTGAAAACTCAAATAGTATGTTCTCTTCCTTTCACCCATTTATGCTTGAAGGAATAGGATGAAAAATAAAAATAAATTAAGTGAATAACATGTTCTAATATTAGAAAAAAAAAAAAACATAGTATTATGTTTTTCTCATTTCATTGATTCATTGCAAAGAAAAAAGAAGGAAAATATGACCCAATACCTTCTCCATTTGATAACTTATTGATAAATGCATCTCCTTCTCAACAGAAAATATTCCAAAATGAAAATAAAATATGTTCATCTCCATTTGAATCAGTAAAATATACTGCCTAATCAGTGGCCATTAATCAAAAGAGAATACAGTGATCAACACTTGGAATTTTGCTTTCAATGTCCATTTTCTTTACTCATTTATAGATGGTCATCTAATCCAGCCCATTTCATCATGTCATACATTTATTTGGAGTTCCACTTGAATCAATTCGACACTAACACAAGTATACAACCCATACAAACACTATCTCCATCACCACCTTTAACTACCCGTATAAAACAAATAAGAGCCTAAAGCCAAGGCGAGAGAAAGAAAAGGGTCATCTCATCACCTGACATCCAAACGCAGACACCGAGTCATCCATTCCTTCCTTTGGGCCATGTACTGAAAAATAAGATTACAGAACAGATTATTGTCTTGAGACCTGATTTATTTTATGTTGCATTTGGCTCCAATGAATAATTGAAAATGAAGATAGCTATTGATTGGGGATGTGGGGGATTGGTATATTTATTCCATTCACTTTATGAAATCTATGGAAAGATTCTTGAACTTAGAGTAAAGAAAAATCTGTCGAAAATGAACCATACTTATGTTTGTTATTGTATTCAAATGAAGCAAAATCTGTAGCAAAGAGTCAAAACTTTGTTCCCTAACCATGACGATGAGCAAGGCATACAAATCATTACCACAGGTTTTGTCCTCCTTTGTTTGCTAAGAACACCATTGGTAAGGGCACACTCATAACAATCCACATATGTTATTTATTTGGTCCATCTGAATAAGTAGTGTGAAACCTACAAAAAAATAGTATGAGTCCCCATAAAGAAAGAAAATTAAGAGGAAAAAAATAGAGCATATATTCTATTGAATAGCTCAATGCTCTTACATGAAAACATAGAGAGGAAGAGTCTCATACAGTATATAATCTTTCCTTACAATTCTAACCATGGTTCACAAACACCAGGCAACTCATCTTACAGTTACAGGATTCACCTGGACCAGAAATGTCTTGAGTGTATTTCAGATTGGTTGATTCTACTTAATGATGCCTACAAATAGGGGAGTGGCAATAGTACCCAACACTGGAAGAAAGAGTACAGTTTTGGAAAATTTTGGAGGTTTTCCCATCCACTGCGGGTCCCATCAAAACAATGATCTGTCTGGAAACATTGGCTGCTCCTGGATGGAAGAGGTACATCTCGATTCTGTTCATGCCCTAATACATTAGGACCTGACATTCTCCTCCAGCCAACAATGATTTCTTGAGAAATCATCATTTGGCAAGATGAAATAATGCTCCAAACACAGGATGTCTCACAAGAAACATGAAAGGCAAATGATGCTGAAGATGGTTTGAAGGCCTAAAAGTTTAGCTCAAGAGTTTTTCCGGCACTTGCTCAAAAGGACTTAAAATAGATAGTTGAATCATGAATGGAACGTTTTATAGCACATGCACTTATAATTCATAAATTTTCATACGAATCAGCAATTGAGGAATAAAAGTATAAAACAACGTTATGGATAATTAGACTTTGATTTTAGTAGAAATCAAAAGACAGGAAGAAAAGCGTTCAGCTCAATTTTCTCCTTCCGAGGAAAAAGAGAAGGTAATAAGCCCAAAATACAACAAATCAGTCTCAATATATTTACCTTTCTTCTGCTCATGTATGATACTACTTACAATGATATAACAGTCACAAAAAATCATTCACATTCCAAGATATGGATGCCAAAGAAACTGAAACTATTGTTTTGTTAGGATGTACCTCATGCCAACCACGGATCTAATCAGGTAGAGAGAAAAAACAGAAATGAATACTTCTATTGACATCCACAGGCTTCTTCCACTGCACCGTGTAAGAGAGTCAGATCTTTGTTAACCGATGAGTAAGTGGAGATCACTTCAATTAAAGGATGCACTTTTAACATTTTAACAACCTTGTAAAGGATATGTGGCCAAAGATCAATTGAAGAATATTCTCTCAGAACATGCGTATACTCTATCAGGTGGCACCAACTAGAGACATCCCCAGACCCATAAATCAGGTCATATGCTGATGTTGGAAATGGTTGCAATGCCTGATCATCAATTTTTCTCACATGTGGTGTCCATCCAATGAGTGACAGAGAGATCAAAGCAACTGTTTCGTATCTTCATCGTAATTGTTAATATTGAAAATGATGACTGCTTCAACACCCCCCTCCCCCCTAACTTTGTAGCAGCTCTGTCATAGGTCCTGAAATGAAAACATCCAAAATTCAGTTAGCATTAAGGGAGCTTACTGGACTTCTTTTCTTCCTTTTATGTTATGAAGAACACACTTAACTTGCAAAAACATGAGTAATATTGAATCCGCCTACAAATACCCAAATTCATTAATCAAACATTGATAAAAATGATAACTGAGACCAACCCATTCAATTAAACAAAGTATATGAAGAAGGTCCTTACCCAAATACACTTAATCAAACATAGACAAAAAATGAAAACTGAGATGAACCCATTCGAGCTTCTTGTTTTTTTTTTTTTTAAAAAAGCATTCGAGCTTTTTGTTTGTCCCCCTGCTTCCTTGCTGCTTGCTCGTGGAATCCACCTACTGCTTCTCTCTTCTTCCTCCTACTTCCTTGCTGACTTATTATAATTTTTTTTTTTTTTTGGAGATGAGAGAAATGATTTTCTGATTTACTGGTGATTTTGGTGCTAATCACCACCTAATTGCTTGTCTGTTTATCTGTTTCATCAGTAATGGATTCTTAGGATCTCTTACTATCAAAAGGGGCTAAAAATGAGGGATCTAAGGCGAAGTGCAAAGTATCGTCAAATGAATACCCATTTCATAGGAAATTTTTACCCAAACACATTCAGACCCAAAGGGTAGAAAATTCAAATTTTGGTCAAACCCAGTTAGGCTACTTAGTTACCATACAAAAGAAATAAATAAAGATAAATAACATTGAGACCGGATCCGGTAAAGGAATTTCCATCTTCTCATTTAAAGCCTTCATGAACAGAAAATGAAAATGGGCTTCAAAAGTAGATATTACTATATACACATCAGAGAAGAAAACAAAAACAAAATTACAACTGAATTAAAAAAATTACAAAGAGGGATTCGTTACCTCCCCACATCTTACAAAGATGGAAAAAAATAAGGTTTTTTTTTCCTTGGGCGTCTGACGAAGATAAGAGGTTATGGTCTCCTTTTCATTGGGCATCTCGCCGAGAGGGAAACAAAGAGGAACAATAAGAGGAAGCGGTGAAGAGTTGAAGAAGTCTTTTTCTTGTTGGCGACCATGCTTTGAGAGGAAGGATCGAGAGAAGAGAGGAAGAATGGAGAGATTTTGCTGCATGGGCATGGAATGATGTAGAAACATGTAGAAAGACGAGGAGAAATCGATGGCAGCTGAAGAGGACAGCAAAAGGATGACAGAAACCCTAAGCAGGAGGATAAATCTAAGTGGGGCCCGCGAGTGGAGGAATAAAGGTCCAGAGACAGGCAGGTGAAACTGCTGTTTTTATATTATGGTATAGATATAGATATAGATGACAGGATGAATATCGTAAACTAGAAAAGAAAGATCATGAGAGAAGATTTCGTAGAGAAATTAGATGAAGCAACATCTGGATCTCATGTGCTGATGCACGGGAGGAATTTAAGGAAAAAAGAAGAAATTGAAGAATTAAATTAAGAGATTGAGAAGGATAACTAGATAACCTCCCGAATATACAAAAAAATTAAGCAGATTAATTAAAAACTGGATTACCTTTTAAAATTAAAAAACAATAGAAAAAAAATATTGACCAATCAATTGTGTTGTGACTATTCTCTCTCAAATGAATCATCTAAATCATAAGTTCCAATAAAATAAGTATAAAAAAAATTGTAATATTCACACCTGAATCATAAGATTCAAGTCACATGCTTGGGATATTATTCCCTCAAGCAGCAAACCGTTTCAGACTAAAGACACGTCAAAATTGGAAGCTCCAATCACATGCTTGGAATGAACTCAATATCCTAGAATGAGATTTGAACAGATGTACAATGAGCAATAAAGAAAATAAAAAGTAAATAAAAAATAAAAAATCAAGTGATATTAAAAAGCCAATGCTTTTGAAGAGGTGAAAAGAATTGCTTAGTAAGAGATTGCTACTTGCTGGAAAAAAAAAAATAATAGGAAAACAAAAACAATGAAAGATTTAATACAGTGGTCTAGTTAAGCACTTACCTTAATGACAGTGGTCTAGTTAAGCACTTACCTTAATGAGAACCAAGCCTCCAATAGAGTTGTACCAGTCAAGCAGTGACATTGGATCCTTCAAAACAGACTGGAGTTTGAAACCAATGCCCTTCAAAGAAACAGTATAATCAGAATTGCTACAACAAACTACCGACAAAAATGAATACTATATACAGATGAATTGCAACATTGGCATGAACTTGTTATGTGTCAGATGAAAGGTTACCTCAAAAGCACTGACGTCAATCGAATATCTCAGAATGCTATTGACTATCAGAGCGTAGAAGAGGTCCTTTGCTTTAGAAGATTGGGATGCAAGGGTCTCCGCAACGAATGGGCATGTTTTGCTGGACTTGTATCAGCAATTTTATCTATTCAAAGTGTCCGAAATCCTCTTCTTGGTGCCTCATAAGTGTCTTCCAAACTGGAATGAATAATACAAAATCAGAAAAAATACAAATGAATTTCCTAAAGAATTAGGTAGCCAAAGTTCAAATATTAAGTGTGTAGCCAAATCAGTGAGATATTTTGGAAATAAAATTATGCATGAGTTCTTCTGTGGTGCACACATGTTGAATATGCATGCTGGCATGGGGAGTTACATTGTAGTATGGGTTAGTTATTGCTACTGTTTGACTGTAGTTATTGTGTCAGTCACTAAATCATTGTCCAAGTTAAGGGTACGTGTCATTCATGTATTAGATTGTTGGAATAGGTAGTTTTCTATAATGCTTTAAATGTATTTGAATGCAATGAGAAAGAGAGCAGCTAGTATTATTCTATTCAACTTCACTGTTGTGTGAAGAAAGGAGGGCGGTTAGCCTCGAAGTGAACTCTATTTCTCAAATTCCCTATTTCTATGTTTTCTTTCCTATCTTAGAACATTAAACCATAGCATAAAATCAACCCATAAAGATGTGACATTCCATAATAAAATTTAACCAAAATTACTATAATTCCTAATTCCATTCTTAAAATAGAATCGAATCCATTGTCTTGACGATCAAATATGTTCAAGTTTCTTTAAGTGAAGTATAAATGTATATGTATAAAAAAAATGTATACAATAAGTTATGGTTATAGAAGGGACAAGTTGCACTCTCCCTCGAAATGCTAAATTGTTTTTGGGGTTGGTGTTGGGTAAATTGGACTGATTTTGGCTGAAAAGAAAATTTTGACGACTTTGGGCTATTTCGTATAAAAACACATTTAGTTGTTTTTGGATAAACAAAAGAAAAATGGGGTGCAACATGAGAAATTCCTAGGAGGTCATCCAACCTAAATACTACTCTCATCCAAGAGCGCTGAACTTTAAAGTTCTGATGGGATCTATTGTATTAGGGAATTCAAACCTAGAACGTGCTGGCTTTGATACCATCTCAAGTTGCTAACCTACACACCCAAAATGCCTTGGCATTAGATGTGCAGCAAATTAACTACTTAACAGAAATGCGAAGGTGACCATGCGGATTGGGATCAATATATATATATATATATATATATATATATATATAGTATCTAACTCATATTGTATCAGTTGCTCTCAATTAACTCTGTACCTTTCTCTTTTTTTGGATAAAAAATTTACATTACCAATAAAAGAATAATCCCATCCACCTTGAATTTTTCTCTTCCACTCCACCCTTTCTTTGTCACACCACATGCCGATGTCTTTTTTCACTACTTCACCCAATGTCTGTCAATATCCCCCTTCTTCTACTCCATTCAATTTGTAGACCTTCAATGATCTTACAGAGATATTTCTAACCTTTTATGGACATGCCTAATCCATAGCATCTCATCATTATCATCATCGTTAAAGCCTTGTCCCAACTATGTTCGGGTCAACTACATGAATTATAATCGTTAAAGCCTTTATTAACTTTCTTCAGCTATCCATTCCTACCAAAACCTAAAGGAGGTGGAAGATGCAGCATACATACTTTTCATTAATCCCAATTGGGTGGAACCCACTTCTCAACACTCCCCCTCAAGTGGAACCTGGTTGGTGCACTTTTGGTGACATGCATTTCTTTTAGTACCGAGTTGTTCTTCTCGAGATTCAAACTCGCGGCCGGTTGGCTTTGATACCATATTAAATTTCCATTACTAACCATTCTACCAAAACCTCGAGGCGTTAGTGTATAGGAAAAATACTTTACAATACTCCCCCTCAGGTGGAGCCCACTTCTCAACACACTAGTGGTATTTATCTGAGCCAGATCATATTTTAGCACAAAAACTAATGAAAATAAGGTGAAACCATCAAAGGAAACAAATCCTACTACCTTTCCTCTCACATAGATAGAAAAAGATTTAACTTCAGCAAACAAAGAAGGTATTTGAGGCAAAGCTCAGTATAACAAGTCATAAAGCAAACAATTTAGAGAGATACACAAGCTGTAATATTTTTATGAAAAGAAATTGAATGAAATGGAAGTTCAACTTAGCAAAAAGTATAATGAAATAGAAGCACAAGAATTAGCAAAAGATGAAACTGAGCAACCAAATGAATTCAACAAAATGCTGTAAACAAGATGCAAAGCCTATGAATGATAATCTTGGGAGATTTGAAGCCATAACAAATTCAGTTCATTTTCAAAAAACAAAATCATATTCAGTTCATGACAATAGTACCAATAGAGAGTGGTAACGAGTTGATACACTGAACTCGGCAAGAAAAGTCCAACCAAGTTTTGTCCCAATGAGGGCAATGGGAACACCATGCACATAATGTATCAATTCACGTATCCGCTTGAAAAGAGATAAATGTGTCACCAATGAGGGAAAGATAAACTGTCAAGAAAACAAGTAGAAGACTCTAGTATTTCAGAATGAACATGAAATTGCTTGCCATCTTTTCAACATTTTCATAGCTAGCCTTGCTGATGAGAAAGAATGCCAATAGAAAAACATCTGCACCACAATAGCTTAGAGGTCTTAAATATGCTGCAATCCTCGTAATCTGTTTCATAGAGCCGCAAAATAAGAACCACAAAATAAACTTTTCTAGCCAAAGAAAATAAAAAATTAAAAAAGGGAAAATTTGATAGAACGCATGGAATAGTTAAACAATGTACCTATTTTATCCCACCATCCTAGATTATTAGTGCTCCCATCCACTACCACATTTGCACTGAAATTGTCGAAAACAGTCGATACATAACCCTACATCCCATTAAAGAACGATAAAATTAATTAAATAAACTCAATAAATATTTATTAGATTGAGACTACAGAAAAATAAGTACTTCACACCTACTCCTAAATAGAATAATGTCAACATGGCTTGAGACAAAGCTCTTGAACAATGAAGTTTTTTCAATAGAACCAATGCTTTAATTAATGTGTGAAAAGAAAATTCAACATTTCATGTGTGAATTAAAAGTCATGCTCAATTTCTGACTTCCCATGCTAAAAATAGAAAGATTCATGAATTCATGTAAAAATTTGATTTTCAAAGAATTTTGACATGAATTCAAACTTTGATGCATGAAAACATGAAATAATGAATTTCCAATAAAATCAAGCATGATTTGCTGAATAAGTCCTTAATTACTAAAAATTAATGATGAAAATGTGCATTTTTAAGAAATTATCACACCCCCAACTAGCATTTTGCTAGTCCCGAGAAAGAAATGCGAACTAGGGTAGGACTCTTACCTAATCTAAGAAAAGTAAATGCCAAAAAAAAAAGGAAAAAAATGGCCACATTCACTGGCACTCTCGACTGCATTTATCGTGGGCACCAAGCCCTTAAACCCTTAGGTTACCCCAAGTGGACGAGTTGTGCATTGTGAGGGTTTGCAGTGAATATGCGCTCACAAAATTCATAACACCTAAAACCAAAAATAATGAAAGAAATTTTTCGAAAGAAAATTTATAATCATCAGATATATTCAAATCTTTAGAAAAATTGAAATTAGGGAATTTTGAAACCCGGTTAGCCAATCCCATCTTTGGAAAGAAATTTTCAAAAATCATGCCAAACATGATAGTGTAGGGTGAAAAAAGTACGCAAACATAAAAAAATAAGTGTTAAATGCTTCGCTAAATCACTCGAGGAAACGACTCTCTATCGAATAATCTGGTCTACCTCCACTCAAGGCAACCATGACGGATTTCGCACTACCGTTTTTCAAAAGGCGGGAAATTTTCATTTCTAGACTCGGTTACATAGATATTGGAGAACATACCCAAATCTTACGTAACTTTGTTCACGGTCCCAAACAATAGGCGGGCCTTTTCATCTGCCCGAATTCATTCACCAGGAAACTAGTAAACTAAGTTCTGGTTTTCATTCATATTTTCAATCAAATCGTCCAAAAATTAGCAAATAATAGCTTCGCATTTAAAACTTTTGAAAATATATACGATTCTCTATCGAATAATCTGGTCCACCTAAACTTAGCAAAAAAGCAAGTTTCCACTCAAGGCGACCATGACGGCTTTCGCACTACTGTTTTTCAAAGGCCGGAAATTTTCATTTCTAGACTCGGTTACATAGATATTGGGGAGCATCCCCAAATCTTACGTAACTTTGTACGCGGTCCCCAACAATAGGCAGCCCTTTTCATGTGCCTGAATTGATTCACTGGTATGTGGAAAAATCCACCCACATGAACCAGGAAACTAGCAAAACTAAGTATTGGTTTTCCATCATATTTTCAATCAAATCGTCCAAAAAATTAGCAAATAATAGCTTCGCATTTAAAACTTTTGAAAATATATACGATTCTCTATCGAATAATCTGGTCCACCTAGACTTAGCAAAAAAGCAGGTTTCCACTCGAGGCGACTATGACGGCTTTCGCACTACTGTTTTTCAAAAGGCCGGAAATTTTCATTTCTAGACTCGGTTACATAGATGTTGGGGAGCATACCCAAATCTTACGTAACTTCGTTCACGGTCCCCAACAATAGGCAGCCATTTTCATCTGCCCGAATTGATTCACTGGTATGTGGAAAAATCCACCCACATGAACCAGGAAAAAAAAAAAAAGCAAGTTTCCACTCAAGGCGACCATGACGGCTTTCGCACTACTGTTTTTCAAAAGGCCGGAAATTTTCATTTCTAGACTCGGTTACATAGATATTGGGGAGTATACCCAAATCTTACGTAACTTCGTTCACGGTCCCCAACAATAGGCAGCCTTTTTCATGTGCCCGAATTGATTCACTGGTATGTGGAAAAATCCACCCACAAGAACCAGGAAACTAGCAAAACTAAGTATTGGTTTACCTTCATATTTTCAATCAAATCGTCCAAAAAATTAGCAAATAACAGCTTCGCATTTAAAACTTTGAAAATATATACGATTCTCTATTGATTAGCAAAAAAGCAGGTTTCCACTCAAGGCGACCATGACGGCTTTCGCACTACTGTTTTTCAAAAAGCCGGAAATTTTCATTTCTAGACTCGGTTACATAGATATTGGGGAGCATACCCAAATCTGACGTAACTTCGTTCACGGTCCCCAACAATAGGCAGCCCTTTTCATGTGCCCGAATTGATTCACTGGTATGTGGAAAAATCCACCCAGATGAACCAGGAAACTAGCAAAACTAAGTATTTGTTTTCCATCATATTTTCAATCAAATCGTCCAAAAAAATTAGCAAATAATAGCTTCGCATTTAAAACTTTTGAAAATATATACGATTCTCTATCGAATAATCTGGTCCGCCTAGACTTAGCAAAAAAGCAGGTTTCCACTCAAGGCGACCATGACGGCTTTCGCACTACTGTTTTTCAAAAGGCCGGAAATTTTCATTCCTAGACTCGGTTACATAGATATTGGGGAGCATACCCAAATCTTACGTAACTTCGTTCACGGTCCCCAACAATAGGCAGCCCTTTTCATGTGCCCGAATTGATTCACCGGTATGTGGAAAAATCCACCCACATGAACCAGGGAACTAGCAAAACTAAGTATTGGTTTTCCATCATATTTTCAATCAAATCGTCCAAAAAATTAGCAAAACTAAGTATTTGTTTTCCATCATATTTTCAATCAAATCGTCCAAAAAAATTAGCAAATAATAGCTTCGCATTTAAAACTTTTGAAAATATATACGATTCTCTATCGAATAATCTGGTCCGCCTAGACTTAGCAAAAAAGCAGGTTTCCACTCAAGGCGACCATGACGGCTTTCGCACTACTGTTTTTCAAAAGGCCGGAAATTTTCATTTCTAGACTCGGTTACATAGATATTGGGGAGCATACCCAAATCTTACGTAACTTCGTTCACAGTCCCCAACAATAGGCAGCCCTTTTCATGTGCCCGAATTGATTCACCGGTATGTGGAAAAATCCACCCACATGAACCAGGAAACTAGCAAAACTAAGTATTGGTTTTCCATCATATTTTCAATCAAATCGTCCAAAAAATTAGCAAATAATAGCTTCGCATTTAAAACTCTAGAAAATATATGACTCTGTTGAATAAGCAAAAAAACAGGTTTCCTCTCAAGGCGACCATGACGGCTTTCGCACTACTGTTTTTCAAAAGGCCAGAAATAAGCAACCCTTTTCATGTGGCTGGATATTGGGGGGCATACCCAAATCTTATGTAACTTTGTTCACGGTCCCCAACAATAAGCAACCCTTTTCATGTGGCTGGATTGATTCACTGGTTTCTGGAAAAATCTACCCAGATGAACCAGGAAACTAGTAAAACTAAGTTTTAGTTTTCTTTCATATTTACAATCAAATCGTCAAAAAAAAAAAAGGAAATCATAGCATCGCATTTTAAACTTTTGAAAATATATACGACTGTGTTTTTTGTGAAAAATCATAGCTTCGCATTTAAAACTTTTGAAAATATATACCACTGTGTTTTTTTGTGAAGGGATCAAAATTCGACACATTTTCTAGAAACCTTTCCATAAACAAAATGGCAAACCAAATCTAACTTCGCCGACTTTTTCAAAATTCCCAAGATTTTCAATATCTTTAGTTCATAAAAATAACTGTGAAAATTTTCTCTCCCTAAAACCAAAAGAAAGTTAGCAAAAACGAAAAAAATTCCTAGCAAGCGAAATTTTTTCTCAAAAGAAAAAATGTGTAAATATTCTATCTAACATAGGACAAGTGTGCTTATGCCCACCCCACAACCTAAGATGAACATTGTCCTCGATGTTATCATCGCAATGCAGTACATATGAAAATGTAAAATGCGAGGAAAGAAAATAACAAAGGGTAAAGTGGAAGAAGGTACCTGACTATGTGATCCGATCCGCTTCCTATCCATGGTTAGAAAAAAATATGCAAAAACAAAACAAAAAGAAAATATATGTACAAAGAGGGAGGGAAAACTGAGAAGCTTAGAGTTGAAATCATCGTCTTCGGAATAAAGGGAGAAGAGGCCGTTCCTTTGTTAGTTCAGTGCTAACATTGGTGTTATAATATGCTGATTAGAAATGTTTGTTTGATTACCAATATTGCACTATAGAGAATAATTCTCTTCTTTTTTTTTTATTTTGATCTTGGAATCTGCTATAGAACTTTCTTTCACTCAAACTATTCAACTCCTACGGAAAGATTTTGTTTAGCATGTTTGACCTGGTCAAGAGTCATTATTAATAGCGAATAAAATCAGTCCAGTATTTTTTTTATGGTGATTAAATATAATGTTGATTCTTTTTAAGGAATAAATAAAATAATCCCTTATAATTTGTTTATATAGAATGTGCACTGTTCTTTAATTACTACTGATTTAGAGGCCTTCTTGGAAGCTTTTTTCATTGTTAATTAGGTGCTACTTATTTTTAATGTTGACCAATAACAATGTTAATTTGATTGAAGAAACCATTGGGTCCCAACGAAAACCAATGACTTCTTTTAGATAAATTTATCCAGATGAGGAAATGCTTTCGAACCTAGGTTACCTTGTGTTGCATTAGTCTTTCAATTTGAGAGATGGGTCTATTGACAAGGCATGTGTCTATATTTTTGTTAATTAATTAATAGATATTAGGAATTTTGGATATCCTCCATGAACACTAAATCTTCTTGGTCCCCCTCTATGAGACAGAATTAAAAACATAGGAAGGAAAAAAAATAAGAAACACTACTTACAATCCAAGGGAATTTTTTTTTATCCTATAAAATTTTAAAAAATGAGAACGAAAAAGAGAGATAGGTTCCTAATTAATTAATGCATTTTGGCTGTATGAGATGCTGCTAAACATAAAAGGGAGCTATTTCTTCAAAAATTCTCATTACCTGATTTTATTTCCTTGCTTCTTGATACCACCCAATTACGCTGCACTTTTAAGAAAATTACAATAATTAAGACCAAATTAACATCAAAAGCTATAACCTGATTCAGATAAAAATACTGTAATAAACAAAAGGAATCGTGATTCATCTAAAACATACTATTCAAGGTACCCTCTGACAGCATTTGCACATATTTCCGTTCAAAAGTAGTGAAAATTGAGAACATGGAATGTAAAGCAAGGGCTAAATCATCTCTCCTAAAGAATACAATCACCCATGTCTCTAATCATGCATGTGGCTCTATATCAAGCAGATCCAAATTGTCGATTAACCTGATTGTACAAATCCATAAAGAAGACTATTAAAAACCTCTAAACAGCTAATTAGAAGAATACACATTGACAAAAAAAAAAAAAAAAAAAAAAATCAATAGTTCACGGTCGTTGCTTGACAAACACGAAAAACACCAAAAATTACATGCCAAGATTCAATTTTTAAAACATAAATTCTAATCACAGTTAAGTTCATTGATTTCAATAAAATAAGTCAGAGACTCATAATATGCTTATCCAGTGATTTCAATAAAAAAAAAAAAAGCAACTCGCGAAATAACATTTGGATCTTGAATATGCTTATCCAGTGAACTGCACATCAAAGGACGCCTGGCCATAATTAGAACCTTTACTAAAAAACAGTAAGGAGATTCAGCGGTTTCAAAAAATAAGCATGGCTGAAAAGACAGTATGAACAGAAACTACTGTCTAGTAATGACAATGGGAAAACAGCAGGTGGTCTTCCAGAAGTCCAAATTTGTGAAAATGGGGCTGTCCTCGAAACACTACGCAGTACTAGTTGCGAAAAAATGCAGCAAAATGTTAAACCACTCGTAGATCAGTCGTAAGGCACCTTAGCCTCACAGTACGGATCAGGGATCCATCCCTCATCCTAAGTTGAAATATCACTCCTTGTACTAATGAATTAGAAATAAAAATACATAAATAAAGCAACAAATAGACAAGCTCACTGAAATCTTAGGCCGCTATTTTTATCCATGATCTTATGTATTCAATTACATGAAACAAGCAGGTCCTAAGTAAAAACAACCAAAGATGCCATAAAATCTAAAAAATATAAAACAAATAATATAATGCAGTCTAATAAAATGTTGAATAGGTAGATATTAAAGAGGGGAACAGATCCATGCCGACTACCATCAACATCACTTGCAAAGAATTGACATAATTGTTATCTAAATGAAAAAAGGTAAGGTTTTTTTTTTTTAAAAGACTACAGTCAAACATCAATCAGTTTAATTTGGATAATTGAAGTAGAAATAACCCATAGGGCTTGTAACCTCACAAAAAAATTAAATGGAAAAAGCCAAAAAAATCTAAATCCTCCTAGCATCTTTATGTAGAGAAACATCCTAATGTAAATCAACAGAAGGGGAAAAAGAAAAAAAATTGACAACCTGACACCCAAATAAAACCCAAGAGCGCTTGAATGCAGTATTATTTCCATTCTACCAAATCTACCAAAATTACCACCACCAATCCAACTGATATCCGCCTTTTTTTTATCGCAATATTGCAATAACCTTCATGTATAAAACCATTAACTTTGGAGCCTTAAATAGATAGTGATTTATTAAGTTATATGAACCTCTCCTAATTCGAGACTTCATAGAACGGGCAAGTCACAAAGGGACCGAAATCAACAAGAAGATATCAGCCACTGCTCAATTCAACGGAGGAGCCTCTGCAGCAACCACTAGTTAAGACTTATAAGGATATGTGACAAACTTGGCCATTAATTACCTCGATCCACTTGAAATATATCAAAAGAACTCAACATCCATATTAAGGCAGGATAGATAAATTTAGTTCAAAACATGGAATCAAGTGCCAAGGTCGTTATAGATTGGATTACCCTATTAAAACAAAAGTAGAACCAAAAGGTTCTAGATTTTCAAGGGATCTAAATAAGAAAATGAGTGGATCAATTGATTCCATCCATAGATCCCCATTTCTTATCAAATGGGGCCAACAATGCAGGCAATTTCATGTATTCACTCTTTACAGTGAATTTTTAGAATTCATCCCTGAATACGAAGCTACCTTCCAGGAAGCATTCGTATATGCTTACCAAAGAAATTTGGTCCCAATCTCAGTTATGCCATACCTTGTATATGGATAATCGTATTCCTCCTTTAGGAGACCATAGGCTTGTCCAGCTTATGGAAGAACTCAGATTGGACTTTAGGAGACTTTTTGGAATAATTCCCCCCAGAATCTATGAACCTCAATATCTGTTTGATATCCAGAATATCATAGAAAGATTCCCTGCAAACCAGCAGGCCTCAGAATACATGATGAATATTCTAGAAATCACTATATCTGGAACAAATAACTATGACTCAGAAGAATTTATAAAAATTCACAACCCAGAGCTCTATTCCATATACATAGATAATAGAAGGAAAATAACCAACACTATTTTCAGAATGAAAAATGTGCGTGTATATGATAGATATTTCCTATGGAAACATTTTGAAAGAAGTTTTGGGAAAACCCCCCATGAGTACTTCCTGAAATCCTTAAATGTAAAAGAATTCCAAAATACTTACCAGGCAGCCATACAACAAGGATTTGTAGAACTAGCCCAGCTAGTTAAAACCAACTACCCAGAAAATACCACTGCTCAAAATGACTGAACAAAGACCTTCTCTCATAACCCCTATATATACATGGATATACAGATATAACAGAGAAAATAACTGTCCCTCTAAAAGGAGAACATAGACCCAAATCTGAATGCTGGCATGAGAACATGGCTTGTGAGCATCCAGCACACATCTCAGAAAGGAATCCTGGACTAATCCACTTAGTTGCACTAGGAAACCACCTTAGTGATATGATAGACTGGCTATTTGAGGCATTAGGCAAAGTTAGCCTAACTCAAACAGAATTATCCAACGAAATAAATCTAAAGCTAGATTTAATAGACAACACCTTAATTAAGGTAGACGAACAAATCCCAGTCAACTTTGGTGAAGCCTTCACACAGATGTATGGAGACTCACATGAAATCAGAGAAACTCAAGATAGATTACTCCACCAAATGGAAGAAATGTCTAGAGAGATAAAAACTCTCTCTAATAAGCTAGCAGCCATGGAAAAGGCTACAGGCGCAGATCTTAACACACCATAATGAAAATAGTTCCTTATGAAAACCCTATTCCAGCACAGGAAGTAGCTATTACTTCATTAGAAGAATTCTTACAAAGAACTCAAAACATAATCATTAAAGGAGGATATGAATTCCTCATACAAAGAAGAGACTTAGAAAAACTTTCTACTCTCCACCTTACCCAAGCCATAGGAAATTCGCAAAATTTTCTAACCTCAGGATTAATCCAGCTCAAAGAAGCATTAATATTATGTGGGAAAACCACTGAAAATAGCCAAGAAAACCTAAGAAAAGGATTAGAAAGGTTTTTTCAGCTTTTCACAGAATATCAACTTAACCTCGGCAAAGGCTTAACAACTCTAGCCTCACAAATTCAGATAATAAAAGGACTTGGCGACAGCCATAGCCAAAACATCACCAGTACTTATCTGAAAATCTCTGACACAGAGACAAAAATGAGTTATAACTTCTCCCAAATAAATAAAGAGGTAGAAGATATTAAAATTCATTTAAAAGCTGCAGAGCATACTTATCCCTATCAAGGAATAAGAGATGCTATCAACGCTGCTGAAAGAAGAATACACCAAATAGCAGAGAATGTTAAAGAAGAAATCTTGATGAGTTTTGATAAAAACACAAAACTTATGGAAGATGCCTGCTCTGCCATAATATCAGTTATCGAACCATTAGAAAACACAACCGATAATATGAGAAGAGAAAACCAGAGTAACTCGGATATGCAAGTTACTATGGTAAAGGAAATATATAAAAAAATTGCTAACATACATAGCAATCTGGTCAGAGTAAAAAAGACTACTAAAACCCAAGGAGAGAAAATTGACATCCTTATTGAAAGAACCAAAAAGAACGAAAAAATTCCCTCAGATCTTTCCCAACCCTCTGAAAGACAACTAAAAGCACAGCTCACCCAATTAAAACCTCCTAACCCACCATTAGGAAAATTCAGTTTAAATATGATACACATCAAAAAATTTGGGAAAAACCTTAAGAACAAATATCTGGAAGGGAAACCCCAAATGAACTGGAACGAGTTTGGTGACAATGAATGGCAAATAGTAGTAAAGGCTATGAAGAACCAAACATGACCTCCAGTAAGATATGAAGATTTTTTCCTAAAAGGAGAAGATCCTAAAGGAAAAGACTATGAAATAACCAAATGGGGAGACTTGGTCACAGTTGACAAAATATGCCAAAAATTTGACGTTTTCAATCCTACATGGATAAACATGAGGGAAAGAAAAGGATATGAATTCCTTTCACATGGTTTCTTCCAATGTTGAATACAAGGACTACAAAGCCCTGACCCTAACATTAAACTATGTGCCATCCTTGTAAAAAAAAAAAATTCAAGAATTCAAGAAAAGCATAATTGGAATAGGACAACTGGAATTCCACCAAAATGTAGCCTATTTCAGTGTGATCCCGGGATTTGTCTTGCCACTAAAGTCAGCCAAATAAATAAAATTGATAATAGGAACTCAGGGATATGAGAAATACATAATTTCTGAAGGTATATTATCAGTTCAACACCAAAGCCGAGTAATGTTTACACATTATGCTCAAGATGGATTACTAAACCATGTCCATAGAGGAAGAATGAACGAAGAAATTCTAGTAAGAACTTCCAGAGGTATGGCAGATTACACTTTTCGAAAAATACCTACCAAAGGAATGCTCTCAGATGCTAATCTGAAAATGTGGAACTTTCCACAAATTCAACCGGCAAAAAAAAAAAAAAAAAAAATACGATCTCTTAGATTTCGTACACCAAGAATCTAACCAGGAATTGGAAGATGACTTTAGAACACCTAACTGTATTTTCAGAAATCCCGAAATAGCCCGAAAAAGCTATTCGGCTCCATCCAAAGCCACCCAACAAGGTAGCAAGAAGCCAATTACAAAGGTCTGCTTCCACTTCTAGTACTAATCCAACTATCCTCCTCAACATGATAAATTTTGGGGAAGCCAAAGACTTTGGAGAATTAGAAGCTATGATCCAAGGAAAAGTTATTCCTAAGAAAATAGAAGCTCAGCCAATTCAATTAAACATGGCCAGCTTAGATGGAGACAGTGATGAGGGTACAACAAAGAAGAAAAGAGAACTACAAAATCCATGTTTTCTCCCACAAACAAGATAATTTCCTAAAAAAGAATAATCATTTTGAAGGAAAAGCTTACATGGATGAAAAACCTATAAACCCTGTAGGCATGAAGCTTAACATAGATGGTGTAAAAGATATAAAAAAGGCTCTTAACGAACAGATCCAAACAATCCTAAAATTTGTTTAAGTTACACATTTTTCATGATTGGACCTTGGAGTAGATTTTCATGTATCTTACACTCTGTGGTACTACATAAAAGGGGACACATAAAACTGTCAAATTAATTTTTCTATGCTCTATCCATTTTTCTTTTTTCTTTTTGCAATAAGCCCAGATTTTATCGTGACCAGAATTATATTTATGGCTGGATTACCTAGACAGAATTGAGTGATATCATTCTCCAACAAGGATTGTTTTTTAAGCAACCTCATCCATGGTGAGAAATTCCCATCTTGCCACACATCCTGATCATTAGTGTTAACAAGTGGGCCTTCAAAGCGTCCATACTAAAAGAAATTCCATCTACAGAATGTCTCAGCAGAAGGGATTGATACAACTATCAAAAATGAGAGGGCACATGTGGATAGATAAGAGGTGCCATGTTTGGCACGTGCATGTTGATCCAGTACAATGACTGTACCACAAATTGCAAGGATTGTAATATAATGGCAGGTTAGCTGTTTACAAGATAACAATTTAAAGTGGAAACCACAGAAAAACAGTTATCAGGTCCAATGAGACTCCAAAATCTTCTATTCGAAATGCACAATGGATGGATAACCATCCATTCTACTGGAAATCAAACTAATTGCAGTTTCAGGTAGCCTACCCGAAATCACAAGTTGTTTGAGTATTAGGAAAAGTAACCTGCTCCAATAGGAAAGACCCGGCAGCTTCCACACCCATCAGAATTCACGCCGACAAATGCTCCATTGAGTAGACTGTCACCGCTGGCGCGAGTTAAAATGACATTCTCATGAACATCAGACAAAATTTCGCTCCTCAAAACCACCAAATTCCCATCAGCAATAGTAATCCCAGCCCCAACAGTCATCTTGGAATAAAATTAATTCACAATAAGACAAATGAGAGGCTAATCAAAAGCCCTGATGGAACAGAACAGCAACTTTGGAAACAGAAATTCAATGCCTTGATAAAAACTCAGAAACTCTCCCAAATAGCCCAAGTACAAAACAAAGCAAAAAAAACAAAAAACCAAGGAAGTAGAATCAACGCGTCGAAAGAACACACAAATTTCAAGAAACAAATCCAAATGGAATTCAGAGAAGATAAACAAAAGGGAATTCAATGACATGAATGCAATTACCCATCAAAGAAAGAGGCCTTTATAGAGAAATGAGTTTGCAGTCTCATGGAACCTTCATCAATGTTGAAGTCTTGTTTGTTTGTTATGGGATTAGATTTAAATTTACACACATTTAGATATATTTAATTTTTTACGATCAATCAAAGTGCCCAAACAAACAAACACGTCTTATCCCACCTGCGTCTTCTGTCACAAAGCAACTCTGCAAGCACTACACTTGTACTTCCACATTCATACCAGTTAATTCTAAAATGCACAAAACAGATTACCCTAAACCCTATCATCCAATTAATAACTTTTTTTTTGGGGGGGTGAGTGGCTGGCTGGATTAATTGAGTTTCTATATATGCATTGAAATCAAAGGTGATTTCCACAAGTAGATCTGATTCAAATACCTTCAAATATAATTCTTGAAATGGTTCCCGTCAAAACGCATTAAAAGATAGATAGATGGGTTTCTTGAGAGGACTGAAACCCCTCATTTCAGACCCAGAAGGAAGTAATCCCATTCAACTGAGCAAAAGGGTTCTTCCCACCACTGCAATTCCTTTGTAAGGCTATAATAAACGAACGTCGTTAAACCACGAAGAACTCAGGCCTCACATGGACAGAACCAAAATTTCCAATCATCAGATGCATATTTTGTTGTTAAATCAGAAATACAAAGCCAAACAAACCCTAGATTTCCCAAAAACCTAAGATTCAATCCTCGCCAACTTATCAAACTACTGAACAAAACACAATGAAAAAAGAAATCAAGAAAGAATTTATCAAAAGAAACCCTAAATATTGGAGAAAGAAAAGATCAGAAACCCTAAATACCTGGATTCTTTTGGCTTTGACATTGCTCTCGACTTCGATTAGGGTTTTGCAATACGAGAAGATGCATTCGCCGATCCATGCAATTCTTCCAGCACCGCAGCAACAACCATTTCTTCAATCAGAAGATCCAAGAAAAGAAGTTCGATTTGCTTTTGCTTGTCATCTTCGTTTTCCATGGATTTCGTCTTCTCTCTTTAGGGCACGTTTGGCAACGGTCTGTAGGGAGGAATCCTCGCCTATTTTCCGTGCTTGTGCGGAAAAATCACGTTTGGATGTAATTGGCAGTGAAGAAAGAGGACGTCCGTTTTCCACGCAGTCGCGGTTTTCAGGGGTCAGACCACCCCCGTCGGATCCTGTAAATCATCGATTTTAAAGAGGAGGTATATAGAGTGATTTTCTGCGCAGAAACTCAGCCCCGACTCCTCTCACGATTTTGAATCCCTCTTCCACAACGTCGTACCCTCTTCTCTGTCGCTGGTGCGATGGGAGGCGACCGACCGAAGTTCGTTGCTGCCACAGGTGAGAAGAGAGGAGAGAAAAAAGATAGAGACTAGAGAAAGAGAAGAGAAATCGAAACTGCCATCGATTGGGAGCGAGAACGAGCCAGCGAAACTCCTCCTTCCCTACCTTCAGAGAGCCGACAAACTCCAGAAACATGAACACCTCGTTGCCTATTACTGTATTAACCCTAATCTGATCCTCTTCTCTCTCCCTCGCCTTGAAACCCTATAAGGGCCTGTTTGGATAGGGAAGTAATGGAATGAAGTTAAAACTTAAATGAGGCCCAACGGTTTAAAATTTGAACTCATCTTTGTTTGGATCGGGCTGGCGCGACAAATGAAGTAGTCTGGTCGGCCCACGTGGATCCCATTTCACTTCAATGTAAACCACTTCGGTTTTTCGGGATAAAATCGATTCTACTCCTCTCCTCTCCTCTCCTCTCCTCTCATTGAAAGTCGTTTCTACTCTGCAACTTAGATGGATGAAGTGTTTTGCCTTTCCACATCTCAGGTAGTCTCCCTTTCTCTCTCCCTTGATAATGGGTTATGATTTATGGTTTCTAGACAAGATTTCAAGGATTGGATTAGGGCTTATGATTTTGTTGCAAGGTTTTGGTGGATTAGGTTCGATTTGGGGTTGGATTGAATTGTGGTGGATGTTGGCTAGGTTTAAGGTTTGGGTCTAGTTTGGTAAGGGAAAAAGGGGTATTGGGTTGGGTTATTATTTGATGAGACGGTTTGGAATTTTTGAATGCTGGGTTTGGAATGATTTTGGGTTTTTGGTATAGATGGGATTGAAGGACTGGTGAGGTTGTAGGGTTTGAAGATGGGGTGGGTGACTGGGATTGGGACAATTTGGGACGAGTGCAATCGTTTGGGGGTTTTGAGTTTCTGTAGTTTTGGTGAATGGGACTTGGTTTAGGGCTGATTTGGTTGGGTCTGACGTTTTGGAGAGGATAAGTGAGTGTACTAACTAAACTGCCATTATCTTTTGGAGTGAAAATGTCTTTTAACTTTCTGTACCAACCAGAGCTCGAACATGGAACCGTCTCCAAGGTTACTGTTTAAGCATGCTACCTGTCTTCAAAAAAGATACAGTTGGAAAATTAGTGCGTGCATTTGGTAGTCATTGGCTGTAGAGGAGGGGAATAGGAATTGAACAAGGGATAAGGTAGGCTTCCAAAGAGAAGAAATCCAGATTCTCTGCAACTATAGAATTCTCACAGGCCAGTCCTATAAATCCATCATAGGGCCTTCCTCTGAAATCTAATTTGCTCATAAATCCATCATGGGCAGGGCCCCTTTCTATAAATCTCAAAAGCACTCAATTTTTGAGACTCAACTGGTTTAGGACATTGGTTGTGTGTGAGAGTGGACAAGTTTGAATCCCCACTGACATCACAAGTTGGCCCCTCCTAATGGGTTTTTATTTAAGAAAATAGAAAGTAAAGCAGTCAAGAAAGCAACCAATTAACCAAAGGTGCTGAGAATAGTGAAAAATGTTAACTAAAATCTTAAAGCAAACAGATCTCAAGTGTTCAACTTACTTTCTTCCTAGAAAGTTTTTGCAAATAATTGTGAAGACCCAGATGGTTATCACCACTCAATAGACTCCAAAGTGACATAGGCCATTATCACATATATTACAATCCATATGGTCCCATCATTTTGCAGCCGAAGCAAAGGCTAATAGTCAGATTTATCTATTTATCCACAATCATGACAAGTCAGAGAAAAGAAGCATCTCTTTATTGTCATATTCATTGGTGCTACAGATTGTAGGCTGATTTGATTTTGGAAATATTCTTTTGCCGCTGTCTATTAGGAAGTCATTGGTGTAAAATATATTTTTTTCCCATCCCTTTTCCATGGCTATATTTTCTATTCATAGTTATCCTTTTATGCAGCTCCACAAAAAGGGCAAATGCTGTTGAGGATTTGGTAGTAGCAATAGAGGTATATGATCAGTTTTCTTTTTCGGAATAGGGTTTCCCCTATTTTCCTTCTAATTGTTATTTTTTCAATCTACATTGCAGACTTGAATTAAGGAAGACCTTGAAAAGTTTAGCAAAGGACAATAAAGGTAGGTCTTTTTTTCTGCTATGCTATGTTTTTAAGATGCAATACATATCCCAAGTTCAGACAAAAATAGTTTTCTACTAACTCTACACAAACATGCCTTGTTTGGTTGAGAGCATTTCTTATGGAAATTTCCCTTGTTTGAAATTCCTATAAAGATGGAAATGCCTTCTATCAATGGGAGCTTTGAATTCTCTATTTAATTTGCTTTAAATGGTGAGAATTAGCTGAGTTGACCATCTAAATAATTATCACTTTTGTTCACCAAAACTCTCATAATTTCTAATTTCCAAATGCTACAAAGGACTTGGGCTGAGCATCATAAAATTCATGTTTGAGGGAGACACCATTTGAAATTTCTCCAAATCCCTTGCAACCAAACAAACAAGAGTCACATGAGTAGCGGGAGCTCCATGTGATACGTATCTTGCTTTGCTAAATTTGTAAAGATTGGATTTTTTTTTTTTTTTTTTGGTTTGTGTTTCTAAATGTAGCATTCAGCTTGAATACATTTTTTGCTTATTATAGTTTTAGTAAACAGAAGAATGAAATATAGCCATTTAATATTAGATGGATTGGTCAACTTCGAATCGCGAAGAGGAGGAAGAAGAGGAAGAAGAACTTGGCCATAGAAATGTTGCTATCCTGGGGGCAGCAACTGCTGCTGTGGAAATATGGCGGAACCAGATGACAACAACAGTTGCATACTATGAAATGCTTCGAAACCCATTAGAAAAAGAAGATAGAAAAAGAGAACGAGAACTTTATATATCCACCTTGACGAGAGGCCAAGAAGCCCACTGTATAAGCCAGTTGAGAATGAACAAGGATTGTTTTGATCTACTATGCCGTAATTTGAAAAATAAAGGGCTTTTGCAAGACAGTCGTGGAGTGAAAGTGGAGGAGCAAGTTGTTTTGTTCTTGCACACTGTTGCGCACAATGTTAGGAATAGAACAAATGCAGTGCGGTTTTTTAGAAGTGGAGAAACAATAAGTAGTCAATTCCATCGAGTACTAAGAGCGATTAATGCCTTAGCTCCTGATATTATGAGACAAGTGGGGAATGATGCACCTAGAGGGCCAGTTGGTTTTGAGGTACATATTATATCACACTAGTCATTTTAATAAATCAACAAAAATAAAGAATTATTGTCATTTTTTCTTGTTGTATTCTAATAGGGTGCCATTGGAGCTATTGACGGGACCCACATTCCTGCTTTTGTGCCTTCTTAATTGCAAAGCACATTTCGAAATAGAAAGGGCACATTGTCACAGACCGTAATGGTTACATGTGGCTTCGATTTAAACTTTCAATACGTACTTCCTGGGTGGGAGGGGTTAGCAACCGATGCCCGTGTACTACAAAATGCACTCGCCCGACCCGATCCACTTATTGTTCCTCAAGGCAATGAAGTCTACTAATTTGATTTTTTTTCGCTTATTTTTCTATTTAAAAATGGTTGATTTTTAACTAACTCTTAATGCTTTAAAACCATGGGGAGTAGGTAGATACTATCTAGTCGATGGAGGGTATGCAAACCAACCTGGATTTCTAGTTCCGTATCGAACGGCTAGATATCATCTTGCTGATTTTAGAAGGAAGAATCCTGTCAATTCAAGGGAGGTCTTTGAAGACAACAACTCCATATGATATTCATGTACAAGTTGACATTGTAATAGCGTGTTGCGTGCTTCACAACTTCATCAGAATGAATGGTGGGCATACTTTCGATGAAGAGCTCTTGGAAGATCACCTTGATGAAGTAAATTCGAATGAGGAAAATGATCTCAATAGTTCACTTGCTTCAACCGATGAGGCGGGAACATCGCGAATGTGTAGATTCTCACAGAGAGAGAAAGATGAATGGAGTCGATTTAGAGAGAACTTGAAGGAAAAACTTTGGAACGAATATCCTCGTAACACTCATCGCAATTAGTAGAATTACAAGTTCTACATATGGGCCATGTTGATTGAATGTTGTATCTAGCTTTCTCTATTTGTAAAGAATGTTAATTGAATACTACTGTCATATTTTAAGTATCATGTATTGGACAATTTTCACTTTGGATATTATGTGTTGTGTGTTTGATTTATTTGTTCCATATAGCTATGTCAACAAAAAAGAATAATGTCTTCAATGTTGTTATGGATGATGAGATGCTCACATTATTGCAAGAACAAATTGAGATGGGCAAGAAGGGGGATCGAGGCTTTAAAGAAGAGGCCTATATTGTTGTTGCATCAGCCATGACTGAAAGCAGTAATGGCGCATATGTCATGACATCATCCAGTGTTAAGAATAGATACAAACACTTGAAACAGCTATATTATGCGATGAAGGAGATGATGAATGCATCTGGTTTTGGATGCGATCCAGTGAGCAAACGAGTTGTTGCAGACGAGGTATTGTGGAACACTTGGTTGGAGGTATTATAATGTTTAATGCTAATTTTTTATGTACTTTTTTCGTTGTTTGTGATTTTATAATATAATGGAGAGTTTTTGTTATTGTACAGGGACATCCAACAGCAAGACCATTGAAGACTAAGAGTATTGACTATGAAAAGATGGGATTGGTCTGTGGCAATGATATGGCAACAGGACAGTTTACTCGGTCTTCAACTAGTGCACCGTCTGTTGACTTGATGCAGGAGTCAAGTAATTATAGTAATTCTGATGATGTCCCAATTCGCATGGATGATTTAGAATGTGATTCTAAAGGTGGGGGAGCAAGTGGGGAATCTTCATCGAAGAAGAAGGAAGTACGAAAGAGAGCAAGAGATGTAGAAGTACTTGTAATGGGGATGAAAGAATCCGCGACTTTGGTGCAACATGCATTAGACAATCTTGCTGATAGCATTAAGAACTCGGAGCCACATAAGCGAATAATAGGTGATGAAGTTTACAGAGAACTGATGAAGATAGAGGGTCTTACTCGAGATGACATAGATGTTACACATGAGTGGCTAACATTGAGAAAGGAGATGGCTGCAGTCTTCTTGTCGCATGGAGATAAGAAGGAATGGATACTAAGACACTTGCATAGAATTCATGCTGCATCCTTTCCTTAGGTATGATTTATTTAACAACACATTTATATCATGAGATTGGGTTGGTTTTATGTTTTAGTTTTTGTGCTGGTATATTGGTTTGTTATTGGGATGCTTGACAGACGGTGGTGGGAAGGCACTGTATCTTGAGTTTTGTGCCTCTATTTTCGTTATGTTTGTGTTTTTTTTCTCATTTTGTTAAAACTTTTAATGTCCATAAGCTGTTGGATTAGACTTTTGCTTCATTGCTTTTTCCTATTCTTGATTCTGTTGTTGTTTTTGGACATGAATCAGAAGGTTTCAAATCTGTGTGAAGGAAACAGATGTGTACCAAAATGCCTGGACTATTGGTAAAAGGGCAGTGTGACTCTGTGTGGGTTGAGAGAGATTTGGGCATTGAAGTCTATGGGTTATTGATTGAATGTGGGACTTTTTTGACTGAAAAGGGTGAGTGAATATTATGAATATTCATTTGGGGCACAGAAAGGCAGATAAAAGGGAGATTGCATTCAACTGTTCCTAATCCACAACACCTTACATGAATGTTGGAACCGAATAGAAACAGTTCTGTGGAAGTATCCAGCCTATTGGAATGACCAAGATTGATCCAAAACACGCATCAACAAATCCATAAAACTATCAAGCGTGTACTTGCCATAGCCAGAAAACCCAATGATGTAATAATATCAGTCTCTCTCCCATAAGTTTTTCACCATGTCCTTACTAATCCTGGTCTCCATGCTCTCCAATCCAACTTCCCACTAGTTTTGCTTCTTAGGCTTCTCATTTCTCTCAAATCAAAGACCCGCCTCAGATAGTTGCTCCCTTCTTTGGACTCAGTTGAAGATGCAACATCCTCCTTTATTGGTTCAACTTTTGTAATAGAAGGCAGGTTCCTGCTATGTGAGGTCTCAATGATGTGGCCCAGCACCTCAACCACCTCACTCATCTTTGGACGGGACTTTGGTTGCTTCATCAGACATTTGTTGGCTAGTGCAATAAGCTTCTGAACTGATTTGATGCAATACTGTCCTTCAAGTCTTGGATCTATGATAATGTAGAATTTCTTTGAGTCTGATATGTATTGGACTAGACCGAGGAAGGACGATGTTGAAGTCGAAAGCCCAAGTGGCTTTTGTTATGGGACTCAACTTTTTTGATGTATATGACCAAGGTGGCAAACAAGACTCTAGATGCTATCCTTGGTTGGTTTTAGTAGGATAGTATTGTTTCCTTTCTTTTTTTCTTTTTGTTACTGAACTTAAAACTTTTTTTAGTACTTTGACTAGTGTTGAGGGTGAGGGTATGTTGATGGTTTCGCATAGAATTACATGACATGGTAGATCAAAATATCTTCATAAATTATGAAGCGACTTTGCAACGGTTGAATACAGGTCATTTTGATATTTTAGGTGACATTATTAATTATAGTTGCTTGATGATCTCTCATGAAAGGTCATTGAAGGATCTCTCTCTAATTTTTTCTAGCCTTTTTTTTACTTGCTTGGGTCAAATGTTGTCCATGAATATTAATATTATATGGGACCTGTTGAAACGATCCCATGAAGTGTTCAGAGAAAGAATAAAAGAGAGCTTGTTTTTCTATGTATTCCCATTTTCACTTTACTCATAGGTATCCAAACACATACAAAGTATTTTAGATTTCACTTTACACAAAGCAACCAACCAGAGTGAAGTGAAGTTAATTTAGTAAACTTCACCCCACTTCACCCCACTTCACTTTTCATATGAAATTTACTCCACTTCACTCTATTCCTCAATTATCCAAACAGGCCCTAAAGCTAACCCTAATTCTTTCTTCTTTTGTAGGTTGATTGTATGCGATGGAGTGCAGACTCAAGATACCTGCAAAAGAGCAAATCAAGATGACCAGCAAACTCGTTGTCTTTCTCATGAATCAACTCGAGAAGGTCTCTCTTTCACCTCCCCCATTATTATTCTTTATTCGAATGGTAGTCTTGTTGTTAATAATAGTAACTATGAAATAGTGCAGTACATTATTGAATAACAGAGGAAAAGTAAATAACCCTACAATCTTTATGAAAATAATAATCACATCATAGGGAGTTTTAAGTATAAAGATAGGGCAGAGTCCTTGATTGGTGAGGTATCTTCATGCGCAATGAGAAGACTGTCACGCACAATTCCCTCCTTATTTAAATAATTAGCCATTGGATTCACACTATGCTTAATATGATGAGATTAAAGTATTGAGAAAGGTGGATTTGCCCATTGCTCCTCTCCTCTACAAATCAATTCACACACATTTGATATCATTAAGAGATAGGATTTGCAATTCTAAGAATTTGGGATGCTCTGCTGCATAGAGAATGACTATGTCTTTGGGATTTCTTTTGTGTAGTAACCCAATACTTCATTTCATTTGAGTGGAGTTCTTTCATGTGAGGATAGAGGATTCAGAATAAGATAAAAAGCCTGGGTGGAAAAAGCTGACAAGGTAAGGTACTGTTACGAAGACACGCCAAAAGGAATCCCATCTTGGATTAAAAAAGCACTTCAATTTTCATAGATGAAATTGTTATTTAAGTACAACCTCTTCCACTTTTTGGCCTGGATCAGACTGAGATAGTGAAATAGAATTCATATAGCTGATCAAGCTTAGATGTGGCAAGACTTTAATGATGATGATGATGTATATATCGCATGTATGTGGGTTAGTTCTCAACCTACCCTACTATAATATCACTATATGGGAGGGCGCAGGTTAGGGGCCCATTTTGGGGTTTGTGGAGGTACTGTTTAGGGTTGATAAGGTGGCTGATGTGGTTTGCTGAGGCCACCGGTTAAGTAAAATGATTGTAACAGCAAGTTAATGTTGCTGCCTGAAAAGGTTTAGGCCGCGTTTGTTTTTTTATTATTTGTTTTGTTTGAGATATAGGACTGCCACTTTAGGTGTACCTGATGAATGGCCAAGATTTACTTCACAATTGCCGCATATACTGGTAGTCCTGATTATTCTGGTTGCATATATATATATATATATATGCATTGAGTACCACAAAGGAGACCGGACAATGACAAACTAGTATTCTTTCTTTAATTATTTATTTATTTATTTGTATATGTATGACTTATTTAGCAAAATGCAGGTTGATAGAAGTGTAAGACCTAATGAAGTTACATTTGTTAGGTGCTTCTGGGATGCAGATATGAAGGATTCTTGGAGTAAGGAAAGAAGCATTTTTATTATACTTTGAGAGAGTATGGAGTTAACCCATTGGTGAAGCACTATGCTTGTATGATTGATCTTCTTGGGAGGTATGGGCTTTTAAAGGAAGCTGAACATGTTATAAGAAATATGGCAATGGTGCCTAATGTCGCCATTTGGAGGGCTTTGGTTGAATGATGCAGACTTCACAAAGACATTGAATTGGCAGAGAGGGTTGTTTCTGAAATGAAAGCTTGTGAAAGTGGGGGCAAAGTGCTTCTGTCTAACTTACATGCTTCTATTGGAAGATGGGATAATGTTGTGAAACTGAGGAAGATAATGAAGGGCCAGGGAATTCACAATATACTTGGTTGCAGTTTGATTGTCGTAGAGAACAACATCCATATGAGTTCATCTCAAGTAACAAGTCTCATCCAAGATATGCAAAGATTAATGACAAATTGGATGAAGTAGGGGAAGATGGCTGCTATTGGATATTTGGAAAGATGGAGGTGGTATTTTACGACATGGACGAGGAAGGGAAATAACAAGTGCTTCGGCATCATAGTGAGAATTTGGCAATTGGGTTTGGCCTCATCACAGCTGTTGGGACAACTATTAGGATTATAAAGAATCTTTGTGTTTGTAATGACTGTCATACTGTTACTAAGTTGATATCAAAGATCTACGTCATCAGGTTAGATTGCACCATTGGGAGTGTTCGAGTTTGGACTACTGGTAGTGGAAGACAACTGAAATAATTCTATGACAAATTATACATAGTGAAACCTGTACATGGGAAGCTTGTTTTACTGAAGAAATTCACAAAAGCTTGCCTCGAAGAAAAGACATCATACCAGAATTTTGCCTGAGAAGCTTATAAAACTCATGATGGCTCTATGTTGTGTCCCATACATAGCTGGCAAAATGGTTTGAACCTCTGAAATATAAGGGCCATCTGTGCGCTCACCGAATGAAAATGATAAATATTGGACCATTATTGTATAATTCTAGTTAAAATATGTTCTTTTTTAATATTCATCTGAAATGTAATACTTTCTCATTATTTTAATTTGATGACAATAAAATGGTCCGAACATTATGTAATCCTTTTTGAAATATGATCTCTTTCAAGATCCAATTCAAATGTGATATATTCGTCTCTCTTTATAACATCAATCGTTATAAAATAAATAAATAGAGTCCTGCACCTTGCTGTTTGGGTCATGAGGGAGATGATGTAGAAAATTTTGTAGAGGCAAGAGCATTTATCTAGTGAGAAAGAATAATCAATTTAGTGAGATAACTACTAGTTGGTTCTAGCCAGGAGCATTTATATGAATATTGATTTAAAAAGTACCTAATAAGTTGGAAAAAATAGAAATGTCAGAATTTTCAAAACCATTTTTCCCACTTTTTTTTTCCACGGATTTCTCTCGCTTACCAAACATGGGTTTGAAGGAATCATCTGTGATTCCTCTGTGCTAGCCAAACGTGGAATGTGATGAATCCTCACCCTCATAAACCCTTTCTAAAGAAAGTCATAATCCATGGCACCATGGATTCATCCAAATAGAGGAATCCTCTCCCATTACCACAGATAGAAAGAGGAGTCTGTGTGAGGAATTAAGGCGTGCTGGAGAAGCAAACGTTAGCAGGGAGGTCGCTAATAAATAGCCACTAGCACAACAACTCGTGCTCAGCACGAGTAACTCCATATAATGCAGATCAAATATTCATTGACCGTATCTAGTTTCGCAATTGATAACAGGCAGATTAGAAAGCAAATAAGAGGATTGATGTTAGAAAATGTAAAAATAGGAATAAATGGGAGCAAGAGATGAGAGCAGATAGGCCCTTTTGCAAAGAAAAATTTATACCTTACAAGAGATTTGCTGATAGGTTCAATGCCTTCTAATATACACCACCTTTTCAGGAAGGGTCATCAACAACAAAGAAGAGAAGATATTCATTGGTATGTATGTCATACAACCACTTAAAACTAGGATAGGTTAAGACAATAAGCATCCACCAATAGATGGCAGTTTAGTTGGTTTACAATTCTTGAAGTGAAGCACGGTAAGAAACCTAATATGAGACACCCAGATCAAATTTACCATACGTAAAAGCAACTTTCCCGTCTATTAAATTCTTGCCTCAATTGTTTGCTCCGCCCCTCAACAGGGTTGTCATGCTCGATTAATTGTAAAAGTTCTAGGCCTAATCAAGAGCTCTCCAATGCGAGACCAAATCCAATGTGATTGTAAGACTGATTGTTAGTGTTAGTTATTACATGTAAATTTAAAAAATACTCATTTAGACCACTATACAATGTATATATGCTTGTGAGATTTCTCCAGGGTATCCACACTTGGACAAGTATATGTAGAAACTATTTAGGAACCATCTCTTCAAATAACCAAACTTATACCACCATAGCTTAAAAACCAGTCCAGAGCACTCGTGTCCTGAAAATATAAAATGACCATTTGTTATGCTAAAGGGAGATGTTATTTCAAGAGCAAATTGAAATACAATGTTTATGTGGGAAATAGGAGTGCAAAAAATCACGAGTAGCTGGCATTTGAAATGAAGTGCAAAAGAGATTGGATATTTACAGAAAAGAGAGATATTGCCTCGGAGCCGAACAGAACCTTGTTTAAGACACAGTAGGGAAGATTCGTTCAGGTGCACAATATTAAATATTTATCAAAGTAGGATTGCACTTTAATGCCTTGCCTTTTTCTTATAGTTCTTGAAACCAATGTGTTATCGTTTAACCTCAAGACATACCTCTCATATGATAAAATATGTTGCCACAGTTGATTGTCCAGCTTGCGAGGAGTTGGATTATGAAATCACTCAAGATAGAACCTAAAAGGAGATAAAGCTAAATAAGGTCATCAATTAGATTTTTGCAACTTTCTTTGACAGGTTATTGAAAAGGAAAGCTACGATGTCCTAATACCATGACATTAAAAAGAAAACACAGGTACATGGATTAATTAAATCAGAATATAACAAATCATATAGATCAAATCAACTCTGGCTTAAAACTGACCACTGGTTCTCAATTACAAATTCTAATTTCCATGCGTACACAGAGTATTATAATATGGAGACATCAACCTTTTGTGATTTTATGACAACTATCATAGAAATTTATATATCATACATGTGTGTGTCTCTCTCTATTCCCCCTAACACAACTCCATTACTCAAACCCACAACCTTCTGGTTCTAGCAATTAGCTTATTCTGTTTATTGTATAGGCTCCTATCAATATTTTTTAGCAAGTGATCCAAGGTGGGACAATCCCAAGTAAAGATACATACGGTTGGACCTGCAATCAAATAAGTTCCAGAATCTGCAATTGCAGAACAACCTTCTGCACAGAACCCTGAAAATTGAGAAGCATATATCAGATCACAACTAAGGATTGGAATTATAACCTCAAGCAGAAGCACTTTACATCAACGGAACACAGGAATACAATCGTTTGATTGCCAACCAGGACATCTCCCATATCAAACTGAATAAAAAAAGTTAATCAAAATCAATAAGCATATGAAGTGGAAAGGTGGTTAAATAACTAACAATTATGGCATAATAATAGGGTTGGAATTGATGAGACTCACCTTCCAGTAACCTTTCTTGGTAACAGGAACATATGTGTGCTCACCCTTATAATGTTTGGGGTCGATTCCTCCAAACACAATTTCACCTCCTTCCTCTTCCTCTGCATTGCGGTTAAACCAGAAAGAGTAAACAGTTTCTTCCACCAAACCTTCGTTGACCATGTTGTACCTGTTAGAAAATTAATACAGTCATACATTGTCCCTTATTTAACTCTACAGTTAATCAGCATTAGTACAGCATATCCCATGTAAGAAACAGTTTTTTGTAAATGCAAACATATATTTTTATTATAACAGAAACCGTCAATAATGAAAATATACCAACATACCATACAGGCACAGCATTTCCAACAGAGATATCTTGAAAACCAAGTCCTAGTATACCATCGAACTTGTCCATCAGAAATGTCATGCTTGGCTTCCTGGTGGCTTCAATGAATTCCTTCCCAAAATCCCAAGTGTGAATTCTCCACCCTCAAAATTTTGACATACCAGACCAACAAATTTGTATAGAAATTCACCTGGTCCTTGACAACGAGGTCACCAATTTGAACATTATCTTGGCTAATGAAACCAGAAATTGATCCTCACCCATAGCGAATTTCAGCAGGTTTTTCTGAATGAAAGGTGCATACAAACAATTCCAAAAGGTGAATATCACAAAGCTATTAAGATCGAGGGGGAATTGCAGAGCACATTGCCTCAGTTAATTGTCCATCTTGCGAGTAGATGGATTACGAAATCACCCAAAATATAGAATCTGAAAGGAGATAAAGCTCAATAATGTCAGCAATTAGATTTTCATAACTTAGATTGACAACTTATTAAATAAGAAAGTCATTATAGGTGGCAATGGATAAGGGGATCTTCATTCTGGAAAATTATCCCTTGATATAGTGGATTCTTGGGTGCGTAATTTAATTCCATGCAATGCTTACCATATTTGGTATAAGCCTATAAAACATACATCTTAGCAAGCCAAGAGCAAAGTGAGGATGACTGTGGCATAGTTTGCATAGATGTGGTGAATTTTTATAACTAACACTAATTAAAAGAATATACAATAAGATGATATATTATAAAATGTACTCTCATGTCAATAAAGGATCCACATGGTTAAGCTAAATATTCATAGGTCTCACAGAAATGTAGATAGATGTTAAGTCTGAAATTAACATCATAGAGAAGTCTTGACTAATTTAGTCCACTAAATACCGGGACGCTTTTGGGGAACTAATTATCAGAAATTCTTGAAGAGTCCAAGTTTGATATCATTGATAGTAATCGTTTGGACTCAGATTCATAAATGATGTCGCTTATTGTAGTGACCAGATAAGGCTGATTGACATATTTCATTTGAGAAGCCTTGATGTGAAAAATGTATGACTTCTAGAACGCTCGTTGAACCTTTTGTTCGATCACCTCATTTCCAATTTCCTGTTTAGCACAGCGTATAACTAAGAAATCTCAGCTATTTGTATTTGTGTAATAATTGAATGTTGAAGATAGAAGTATATATACTTACACTTGTTATCAGGAGAGATAAATCATCAGCACTCGTGTGATCTATCACTAAGAGGCGCATGATGTACCTATAGCAGTATAATTTGAAGTAATCATATAGCAAATTGATATAAGTAGCCCAAAAATAGATAAGTGTTAGGGTTTGAGATACAAGATGTTTCAATTACCTTGGATGAGTTCTTGGGTTTGAGAATCTGCATAATTGGCAATAGTTTTCTGAATTCTGATTTCTTACCTTTTTACCACATCTATTACATGCACTGTACCAGATTTTTTGATCAATTTCCATTCTAAATATGGTTGCCTTTATGGCAATTACAAGATCCTGTAAAAAATTTAATTAAATAAATACAGCATAAGCATAATATTAAAAAATATATTTGGCATGAATGGTGGACTAATGTACCCTTGTTCCTGAATCATTTTTCGTGTCCAAGCACTCCACTACAGTCATTCTCCTTGCATCTGTGGGAGTTGTTTGGCCTTTCACTTGTAGAATGAGATTCATGCATTTTGACTCATTTTCAACATACCTAAGAGAAATTAGTTAAATAAAGAAAGTTCATCCATTTGTAGATCTAGTAAGTTACATTTATTAATTAAAATAACTAATTATATGTATATTTTTTATATTACCAAGTTCTTAGTTGTTCTGCTTCACGTATTTTTGGATTTATCAATAACTTTGTGGAATATGACGATGAGAGATATAACTTGCCTAAAAAGGAAAACAAATTAGTCAAGACAGTTATGGGCAAGTAATAATACAGATGATAGTAAATGCAACAACTACCATTATATTCTCTAGCCAAGACGGAGGTTGCAATGATTATATTTCCATTATGTGACATGCGCGACAACTGCTCCTCATGTGTTGTTATAATGCCCCCCCATAATGTTAAAGAGAGAACATTTTCACTGTAAACCACAAATCAAACAGGAGTTTAGTTATTTGTAACTAAAGACATACTACATCATAGAATATAATGATTGAGATAATTAAGGTCAATGCACCCTGCATTGAACATAATAATTTCCATTTTTTTTAATGTTGTCCATCCCTTTTTTGTATTATCGAAACTCCTCCTACATCAGCGACTATTCCAATAACATCTACACCAAATGTGTTTTTATGAAATATTAAATCATGCGATGAAGAAGAATAGGAAACTCATAATTAATGTATGTTTGTACAAATCGTAAATTATTTTAGGACAGCAAACACGCATTAGATTTGATACCTATAAGATATTTGTTCTGGTTGATAACGGATGACAGCTGGTCCAAATGGTTGAAGTAGTATTTGTCAAATGGTATCTCAGTGCATTCATCATTTATCTTCTCCACATTTGAATTTTCCTTTAAAAACAACTGCCACTCACTGGGCGATACTCGGTACGAACCTGGAGCATCTGTTACCTTTACATTGTCGATTGTAAATACTTGACCTTCTCTTAAGCTATCTCCAAACATTTCAATCTCATTATCTTGCAAAGTAAGCTGTATTTGATCTCCCTATAGAGATAAAGAAAGCAAGAATCAGTAGAATTTTACAATCGATTTAAAATAATGCACAATCACATGAATAAATTGTTAAGACTCACATTTCGATCAATGAGCAGTAGCTTTAGTATTCTTCTTTTGGTTGAGTATTTCTTTACTTCATATTCTTGTCATATACGACAAACTCTCCCTTTAATCCTCCAATGAAGACTGTATGGGTCAAGTCTCTCGAATGTGTGGTAATCAGGATACTGTATTTTGCATTGAACTGTGCATGGACAAAAGAAGGTATGACTAAATCCATTCAAGGAATAAAAATATGATTAGTTTGGAGCACAAAATAGATGTCTTAAAATAGTACCCGTGTTTGTTAAGAACTGCATAAAGAACTTCTTTGTAAACAACATTTCTTACATAACGACGAGGTTCATTTTCCTTATTTAATGTTAAGATCTTTAGACATGTTCTTGATGTAACTCGCGATATTGCAACATATAGTTGTCCATATGTAAAAACAGGCCTTGGAAGGTATAACCCAACCATTTTTAGCGTTTGTCCTTGGCTCTTATTGATAGTTAATGCATATGCTAGTCGTACAGGAAATTGTCTCCGTTTAAATGTGAACGGCCATTCTGTATCTGTTGGTGACATTACAATTCGTGGGATGTAAACTCTTTTGCCAATACATGTGCCTGTAATGATTTCAGCATGACTCGTTGGCTAAGTTCTCTAACAATCAGTCTTGTCCCGTTGCACAGTCCTAGCGATTGATTTAGATTTCTCAATAAAATTATTGGTGCACCAACTTTTAATTGAAGACAATGATTTGGAATACCACTAAACCTCAATGTGTGTAGAAATTCTGATGTGTATAATAGATTCTGCTCATCATCTTGAATGTCTGTTATACTGTTTGCACTGAAGAATTCATGTGTCATACCTGGTAGCATGTCAAGCATTATTTCATTTATTTGATCAATGTCATCATTTCTTGGTGCAAGAATTGCACGCTCTTGGAGATAACTCTGGTCCACATTGTTATCCAAAAAATCATTGTATATACTTCGTATCAGTTCCTTTATTTCTTCATTCTCATTAGGCATCTTTGGCAATTGAAATTCTGATGCGATTTTAATCCAACTGTTTTCTTCATCATTGTTAACAGAAATAGAATCAGCAGTTCCATTGCCAATATCTAAAATCCATTTTGCAAAATCTATAGAGTCACCACCTGAGTTGTCATTGTTTGTCGATCGTTGTAGACGCATATTAACAGTTAAGTTAAAAACTTGACAATGTTTCCATACTCCTGCATTTATTAGTGTTGCATCTACTATCTGTTCTCTTCCTCCCATATAAACTACTGGTAAAATTTGCCTAAATTCTCCTTCAAGAGCAACGGTGAGGCCACCAAAAACAAGCAGTTCCTCCTTGGGGAGTGGACCCCCGCCCCGTCTCACCAATACTATCCATAGGAGATCCATATCTAGTAACCAGACAAATACTAGCCCTCCGTGGGGAACGACCATTCTCAAGATGGTGCGAGGCTAATACTTTCCTTACAATGGACCTATGGTGGAAAACCATGGGGATTTTTAAAATTAAATGCCCCGCTCCCACTTAATATTTTAGGATTGAGGATTTCCTTATAGGTATATGGGCCCTTATATATAGACATCAAATCATCTCATGATATGACCAATAATTGATTCCAAGTCAAGTTATTTTATGGAAAGTCCAGTTTCTTAAATTAGTGTTACCAATGGGTCCATCTCATGGGCCCACCAACTCTAATTAGAACTCTTTCCAAAAATTAATTTGATTTGACCAATTTTGGAAATTGCTTTGTTTGGATCAGATTTGGAAACATTCTAAAAATAAGCAACCATCCACAAATAGAAAGTGCTAATAAAAGAAACTAGTCCTCTCCTCCACATGGCCCAAGCGGAATAGACTTCTTGGACTTCTAGACTTTCCAAAACTTTGGGATTCATCAAACTCTTTGGGCATCTCCAAAGCTCTTTGTTTAGGAATCCAACTTAACTTTCTTTCTTCGTCTTGGACATCATCAGAATTTACAAATTATTGAAAAAATACATAAATTCCTATGCCTCAAGAATGAGACTTACATGGTAATCTAAACATGGAAATAAAAGGGCTATAGGGAAATTCACCATGCCTTGCCCTTTCACGGGAAACCAAGGAAACCATGATGCCCTTTACACTTAGCCTCAAATAAACCAATAACCACATAAAAGAAAATAAAAGTCGTGGGCCATATGGAGAGGATATTATTACCTGCAAGTTAGCATCTCATACAACTCACAAAAACATGCTGCCACTTCGATATAATATGCTCTTCGCGGAGGGGGTCCGGGGGTGTCCCCCGGCGGTGGTCGAGCTGACCGGTCAGCTCGCGGGGGCCCAGGGAGCAGCGCCCCCGGCAGGGGCTCGGGGGCAGCGCCCCAGAAACAAAATTGGTATAAAGGATACCATCCATCATCCCATGATGAAAATCCCGGACTTCTAAAAAATAAATCCAGCAACCCGGTCCGCTCGAGCGGACTAATGTTCGCTCTAGCGGACTGTTCCAGAACCTGGTCCGCTCGAGCGGATGGAGGTTCGCTCGAGCGACCTGCTCGGAAATTTGCAGAAAATTTCTCTTTCTAGTCCGAACCAGTCCCTTTGCTAGCATTCATATCAGATATAAAAGGCAAACAAAAATCAAATCTGATCCTTACAAAACCCTAGGTCTAACCTCTTCACATCTCATGCAAAGATTAGATCTAGTTTGCTGATCTAATATGATTAGAGATGAGGTAAGGCTCTGATACCAATTGTTGGAAATAGGTGGGCCTCGTGCATGTGATTTCAAAACTTTTGACCCACTTGACTCAGGGATCAAACGTCCACAAGGCCATTAACCATATCCAGGATGCAATCCCTCATACTCTTATATCATGTACAACAATATTACAAGCAAAACCATGCAAAATAATCTACAAAACATTAGAGAAGCAGATTATACCTTTGCTGTCCGCTTGTATTTTGATGGAGAAGAAAACAACTTTGGATCTCCAAGCCCTCTTAGCCTTCCACGCTATGGCCCGTATCAGAACTCTTCTCTAAAGGAGATGGGTGGGATCTCCTAAAGAAAACTACTAGAAGCTCTCAAGGAAACTAGAAGAGAACTAGAAGGAGAAGAGAATATGTGCAACTATTGCACACTAAGGGGGCTGCACGTTTTTCAAGAGTGTGTATATTCCAGCCCTTTGTTACTCCTTTTATAGCATTAAGCAACCTCCTTCTCTTGTACTAATTGAAATAGAAGTCTTACTTCTACACCAAATAGTAACCTTACTATTACCACTATTAGAAGTCCCACTTCAAATAGAAATAGTAACTTCCTAATTCCTTCATCTTAGAGTTCTAGTAGGATTAGTATCTTTCCAATAACTTGGGCTAGCGTGGGGACCACTAGGGATTCCATAGAAAGCTGGCTCCAACTGGGACACGTGACCCCACATCTCATGTGCAATCCGGGCCCACAGTTAATTGCAAATAACACCACTATATAAATGCAATTGCACTCCAGTCTTAGGAATAAATTACAATGAAGACCCTAAACTTCCCGATTACCACAATTAAGCCCCTCTATCAATATCCATGGATTAATTGGACTAAAAACTGTCCCACCAATTTAGATCCACATCTTATTATCCTTGAGCCCCAATTAATCACAGTGATCATCGGTACCATCCAATTAACTCTTAATCGAGATGGGTGCGCACTTACTAATGATAAATCCATTAATTGGCACAAGGGGATAATATAGATAGATTCCATCTTGACCATTGGATGTTCCCATAGTCCTACTACCACATACCCAAGACACCGAGGTGTTGACCTACAGTTGGCCTCACTCATTGGTGACTCAAAGCAAATGAATAGATAGAAACTTGAGTTCATCAATGTCTCAGGATTGAGAGCCTATTGCTAGGGAATTATGAGAGCAAACCTTAAACTCGAGACAGTATTCCATAAGGTGCTTCTCATGGTCCTTCAATACATCCAATGTACCAGCACCGTGATCTAGAATCTTACATTCTGATGATCGAGACAAATCACACTATTTTATAGTGATCAAAGCGCTGCAACCTTATCAGATGAGATGCCCAGTCTCATCACCGGTTGTGAAGATGTTTAAGTATAAGATTTGTGACAAATGTCTCCTGTGTGTGGATCTTATCCAGACACATATATCACATCTAATATACTAACGGGACCCGGTTCATCTCATGAACCATTTATGTCATTTGTATTAGTCAAGTGCATTAAGTAGTAAAACACCATTCATCTCATGAAAGGAAAGCATGATAGTATTGATAAATAAAGAAATTAATCAGTTTATTTACATCATATGATGGATTGAGTCCATACAATCTAACAAATTCTTCTCTTAAAATTCTGTTTTCAATTGAATTTGATAAGTTAACATTGCTGAAAGGGATCGTAGGAAATTCTGTTAAAGATCGACCATTCTTCATAAGTATTAAATCAATTTCAGAAAGTGCTAAGCTTTTCAACTCATTTTCTGATAGTGCTAACCGATCATCTTGGATAATTTTTCTAGTTCTTGCCTCTAAGTCGTCTGAAAGAGACTGCCAATGCTTATTCCATAACTCATTAGGATCTCTTACTTCACAAAACATTATTATTTCGCAGAACAAGTGTCGTAGTCGATTTCTTGTGGCCCAAGATGAAGTTTCTAACAAAGCTTTATCCCATTCACTGTCATCCTCTAATAATCCAAGTGCACCACATGCATCTTTGAAGGTATCAAATGTGACACCATTTACTACTTTCAAATCTTCATAGCATGTTGGTCCACGTATTATATGCAAAAGCATTCGCAGATAATATCTTTCACCTGATAATGGATGTGCATAATAAAGTCTTCCTATTGTCTTTCCACTTTTTCTTTCTTTCCATATTTTTTTACTTTCATCCCATGTCCACTTTGTTGGAAATTCTACGTAAGTGAGATCTCTAGCATTTTGGTACATTCTATTAGTTTCAAACCATTCTGTAAACATTGTCTTTCTGATTTATTGATTGTTAACAATTGAATGTAAGTCGCTGTCATCTCTAAAGATGACGAGATGTTGGTCTTTTAAATGAAATTGCATTCTTTCAACAGACGGATGCCTATCTTGTATTTTGAAATCAAATATCGGCCATGATGATTTTGGGGCAGAGATGTACCGACAATACAAATATTGTTTGATTTCATCTACCACATAATTTTCATCATGTAATTATCCGGCAGTTATTTGTTTATTTCTTTCAATAACCATTGTTGCTCGATCCTCTCCTTTGTGGATATATTTGTATAAATACTTAACAACTCTAATACGGTTACATATTTCTACATTTATATGTGCATTGAACTTTCTAAGTAATGCAAGATTATATGGAATGACCCAACAGTTATCTAGGATTGCATTTCCAATCTTGACAGTTCTTCCATCATTACATCTTCTATAAGTAGGATAACCATCTGCATTGATCATTGTGTCATTAGAAAAAGCTTTTGGATAGTTCTTCGAACACTTTCCATTTACCATGCACACACATTTAGGGTTTAAATATCCACAAGGACCATGCATCATGTATCTTATTACAGTTTCATATGCTTCTGGTTCAGTATTTGGATCAGGTATCTCAGCACATTTAATGTCATCTATGTCATATGGTGTCACTGGTTTATTATCAGCAGCTAAGGTCAGAAGGATATGTGCATGAGGTAGCCCTCTTTTTTGAAACTCAACCGTATATATATCTGCAGAAAATAATGAAAGTAATTTATTAATAAAATGTAACCAATACAATAACAACTTCAACGGTAAGGACTATGATCAAATCGATAAGATAATGTGTTAGGTGCCTATGTACCTGCAACGACAACTCCAAATTGCATACCATTTTTAAGATCATCAATTATCTCTCTTAACTTCAACTTAAAAACCCTAGCTATAATGTCTGGTCTGTCCTCAGCTCTTTGCCCAGGGGTTTTTTCAACCATATATTTTACTGCATTCCAATTAGGATTGCAAGTAATTGTAATAAATAAGTCCGGTGGTCCTGCCCACCTACAGATTGCCATTGCATCTTGATATTGTTGGACCATATATCTGGGTCCGCCAATAAAAGAAGAAGGCAATATGAATCGACGACCCACTGATGTAGCGTCACAATCACCTTCAGAGATGGCATCTTGTAAACCATGGTAGAGATCAGAACGAAGTTTCTTTTGGTTAAGGTGTAACCAACGAAGCCGATTATATTCAATGCATGCATAAGCGTCAACAATAAACTGATGAAGGAGACGCCTCCCAGCAGAATCGTTTTTGCCTCCGAATCTCTTTCATGTAACCTATAACAATAATATTCTCTAATTGACACTGACCCCTTTCTCCTATGGGAAGTAGATTCTTCAATATTGTGTGGGATATTTAATCTCCAACCATCTTCTCCATAAGGAGAAATCAATGGATATTGAAGTGCCATATAGCTTGGATGAGTTTCGCTGATTCTACGTAGTTGTCCCCCAAAAGTACACAAAACTATGTCACGATGAGATCCTTGATTTTCTCATCAGCCCACCAATAAAGCTGCAACTTCACTCGTGGAAGGGCGATTATATTGCCTTCCATCCGACACTCTTGTATCCAGTATTCTCATAGTTAGCTCTGCCGAGGGAGATGGCCCATAGGTATCTCTTACCATACGAAAAATTCTTGCATATGGATTGAACTGATCAAGCATTGCTTGCAAATCTTTTAATAGCAATTCATCAATACCTCTACCAGCATGTCTAGAATTTAGATTTGCAAGTATATTTTTTGTCTCATGCTCCGTGTCATAGATATATAATTGAATGAATTGTGGACGTTGTCCCATTTTTGGTAGAAGCGATCCAATTAAATGATGATTTTGTCCATGTATTCGAAATGTATATGGGCCTCCTCCACCCCGTAATAGTGCATAGTCCACATTGGCTCCCATTGAGATGAAGGACAGCATCGAATTATATGCCCTTATTGACTTTTTAAAATGAATTGCACGATCATCATTATTCCCATTGAGTAATGCCTTTAAAGGAGGTGGTGGTTCGCACAACAATGGTAATGATACCAATCCATCCCAACAACATTGGTTGAAGCTGTAGCGTCCATTAATTTTTCTTTTGTTGAATTTCTCTTCCCGCCACATAAATGCACTACATTTTTGGCATTCATGATTTGGAGGACCCAAGTCGTGCCGCCTATCCAATTGTCCTATTGATGGTCATAATAAAACGTTAGCCTAGATTGAAAACTTATTATACGAGAGTTTAGAAAAAGAATTTATAATGATGAAACTAACTTGTGCGGAGAGATCTATGTTGCATATTTGAAGGATCTCTTAAAGTGTTATCTACAGCGGATCCCTCCTCGATATGCACATTTAACATAATGTTCTCTACCATTATTTCACTATTAGGTGCTGTGACAGCACTGTTGTGACTAGTATCATTGATGGGCTTAGTAAAGCTGGTTTCTGGAATTCCAACATTGATTTGCACATCTACAAGATTCTCCATAGCGAGATCAATTGTAGTTGTAATACGTTGATCTGTAAAGTCAATAATTTGTTAACATATTTTATGTTGGAATAGATATATATATATATATATTTATATGTTTTTTGTGCGTGTGTGTGTATGCATATATGTTGTTAGTAAAAACATGCTTACTTCTTTGATTTTGAATGCTGGATATTAGACAACTTTCGAAGGGTCTCTTTGCATTATTCCTCATTTATGACCCTATTAAATCTGAGGTACACAAAAAATTAATTATTTTAGATGTATTTATTATTGATTTAAACGAAATTAGTTACAACCACCTTATGTTTACAACATACTGTAACATGTGCATGACATTAGATAGCTAATATAGTCGAAAATACCCTAATGCAAACTATTTACTAAGCAGAATAACATCTTGTATTGAAGGTGTCACTATTGCAGTTAGTAACTATTATTAGCATTATAAATTTGTTTTTCACCATCGTCACTATATAAGCGAATTAAGGAAATATTGTTCTTTACTGGTCTCATCATGTAGAGTTGGAACCATGGAGCTATAGGAAATATCTGAATCAGGAAAGTCATTTCAAAACAATTCTTACTCAACATTTTTTTTCCAATATTAAAATTCAAATATAATTTATGGATTTATAACAGACATATTCCTCATAAGCATTAAAATCCATTCATTTATTCAACAAATGAACAGAAATAAACTCCGGTCTAACAAGATAAGTCATAATATTGTTTGTGAAATAAAAATTGAAGTAGGTCATGTTCTTCAAAGATGAAAGAGTTTCCATTCCTGAATAGAAATCAGCTCTCAATAAAATTAAAATAACACATCTAAACTCAGCAAATTTCACAGGGACAATGTTCCCCTATGAGCAGACTGCATATAATAGAATTCACATAAAATTATTTTTGACATTAATTAACATGTTTCGTATATCAGCAGAAAACTTCAAAAAAATTTATCCCATTCAATGGGATAATGGATGAAGCCTTTATCCATACACACAAACCTGCACAACCATGTACCCAGGTACATGGATTATACATACACACAAACATGCACAAACATGTACCCAGGTACATGACAATGCAATCAACTTAGAAATTGGAATTGAACACTATTTCTCATACACAAATAGTAATTTCCATGGTGCATTATAGGCCATGAAAGCAGAACACATATTGTCATATTGGTGAGTGAGGAAACATCTCATCATATAACTATACTGTTGGGATAGTTGCCTTTCCCTAATCTATGTATGCTATCAATGACAAGAAAATAGGACTGTTCGAAGAGAAAACAAAGAACAACATCAGAAGCATTTATAACACATTGCCATGATAAATAAGTAAGCATGTGATGTTACTTGATATAGCAAAGCTGTTAAAAATAGTGATGGATAAGAAGAAAAGTTACAGTTAAGATGAAATGTTACAATATTAACTGTAGATGTCAATGATTATATAACAAGAAGATGAAATGCATTCGTACGGGATTTGTGATTGACGGGTTATTTGCAAAGATAGAAAGAGTTGTTGAGGTAACAGACCAATGAGATCCAAACCTGAAATCAATGAGTACACCATATATCAAATTAGTACATTAATCCCTAACCCAAAGATAGGTAACCATGCCAAAGTTATGATATAAGGAGTGACAAAGTTCAAGAAGAAGTGGGAAAGTCAACAATTAAATAAAATTGGTTAATGTTCAGTCCAAAATTGACAAGAAGGTTGAAAATGGAATCGTCCAAAATCTCAAATAATGGAAGGGGAAAGAAGAAAGATGCATGACCCAATGAAAAACCTAGGCCCTATAGTAGTGTTGATGTCTTACGCACATCAAATAACTTTTGAGAGGATTTGAGAGGAATAACATTGTTGTTTCATATCCTTTAAGATAATTGATATCTTTGTTACTTTGAAGCTTAGTCACTACAACAAATGATTGGCATAGAATTCAAGCTTAAAAGGCTGAGGTTGATAATTGTTTAAATTATATTGGAAAGGAACAGGTTTTGGCAAAGTTCATTGATGAAGGCCTAATGATGATGGTTTAATAAGCAAACAATAAATTAAGGGTATTCTTGGTACATTAAGGGCATGCTTGGCAATATGCTTAATGGTTTACCAGGGAAGGGGCTTTGGTCAAAGGGGTGGAGGCAGAAGAGTCATGAGTGGAGACCTAAAAGAAGCCATCAATTCTGCTTCATATGCTTGAATTCATTTTTCTAAGAAGGGTGAACCACTTTTTCCTCAGAGAACTGACCATACACTTCATGCTCTAACCAACATTGGCTCTATTTTTGTTGCCAAATATGTCCAACCCATGGTCCAAAATAGTGATTGATATGTGGTGCATTGGTTATCATGCAGCAGGTGCAGCTTGGTTATTATGTTGCAGGTATCTTACCTCCTACAATGATAAATTGATGTGAGGTAGAGTAGTGGGGGAATCACATGCATTTGCCATTACAGATTGGCAAGTACTTCACACATGGTGATAGGACTGACTTGATATTGAAACTTTCATACATTTCACTTGATTTCTGTTGTTTTTTGACAGAAGTGTCACAAAATGCCTCTTTGGGTTGTTTAAGTTCAAATATGAGCATTGGAAACTTCAGTGCAAGCTTCAATTGCTGTATACAAGAGAAGGTGATCTCCAAGACAGTAGCTTGGGAAGGAAAGCTGACAAACCCTATTATTGCACAGTGGTTTTGTTCGGCGGTCCATGGTTTTTCCCTCTTATCTTTGACGATTTTCTTCGTAAAATTGGTGTACAAAGCTCAAAATCTTTGCACCTTTTATTTGGTTTTACAGATTATTAGTTTTGGTTAGGCAAACTGGTTTGTGCTTTTGTTGTAACATTTATATTTGTTGCATTTCCCAAGTAATTGACATGGAGGGAAGAGTTATTCCTCTCACAACAGAAAGTCCACTCATATAAACATCCATTGACAGTTTAGGGCATAACTGATTATTCTCTACAAAACATAGAATAGGATATCTTGTAGATCAAATCAAAACTTGGGACAAACATGCGCCTTTTAATATAGGAAAAAGTTTGATCAGCTGCACAGCACATTGTGAACTTTGTTGTATTTCATAAAATAACCCAAAATGTGGGCCTTTCACCATAATAGTTGTTCATATGCAAGCTATCAGTAATGTTACGCTAGATGTCTTGTATTCTATATTTCTATGAACACGGATTAGAGGAAAACCCCAAAGAAGCTTTGTTACCCTATTTTTCTCAATAGATAGTGAAAGTTCAATCTCACCCGTCAATGCAGGGATATCACTGAACCAAGTAAATCCTTGTGTGTTGGGTTTCTGTTTGCTTTTCTACATTCATCACTATCACCATGTTAAAGGAAGATTCGGGTGCGGCTCCAATCAGGATGGTGCCCATAAGACGAACAATTTCAATACCTGAAATTTGGACCTTGTTCCAGACAATATTTGCTTTTTTCCCCTCTTTCTTCCTGCCCCAAACATTAAATGGGACTAAAATACACAAAACAAAAGTCATCCAAAAAACCAAAGCAAAGCAAAACATTAAAACACCCAGGAAGAAATTTCAAAACAGAATTGCAGCAACCCATGAATCCATCCACACCAAAATAGCATTAAATACAGAGAATTTGCATTGTAATTAGAAACAGAGGACCAAACAACTCGATGATGAACTTTTCAGTATGCGATTCATGACCCTCATTCATGTAAGCATGTGGACTATAAAAACATACCCAAAAAACAATTACCCAAAAAACAATTACGGTCATATTAAAAATTTCATGACCCTCAGTATGCGATTCATGACCCTCATTCATGACCCTCATTCCTAGAAACGATTACCCAAAAAACATACCTCAACATCTCCCAAAATTACTTTTTACAAGATATCAACAGAATCTGTTTTGATTGTATAAATAAACTCAACACTCCTCATTCAGGGAAATTATAAGCACCCGTTGATTGATCAGTATCGAAGTTTTAGATAGGAAATGGCTACCCACTTTAGATCCTATGAGCGCAATGGTTCCATCTATACCTCAGCATTAGATTCTTCACTCCTCACCTCTTCAAGACTCATTAAAAATAAATCCCTGTTACTATGAATTCCTAGCAATTCAATGCAAAGGTAACAAAGGGGCCCTGATATTCAAGAAAAATAATATAACTAACAGTTTGAAAAGAAGAAAAAGAACAAGAAGATACAATGATTTATTCCAAAAAGAGAAACTAAAAAGTCCAAGAAAGCATCAAGAAACATAAAAGAGGACAAGAAGAACCTTGGAAGATTACAACTTTTGGGTTGCCACCGACATTTCATGTAGAAACTATCATTCCTTCCGGTCTCTGATAGAGCGGATAACACTCATCCCATACACACTCCCCTTCAAACAAATCACACTCTGCTCTTCCCTGTTCTAGAAACTCCAATTTGGGATTCTCCAAACGACCCCCAAACCCAAACCCAAACCCCCTGCTTAAAACCCGATAATCCAAGGCCATGTAGAAGAAACAAAAAAGTTCAAGGGACTTGGTTCTCTTAACTGCTTCTTCAACTGCTCCATTCTTCTTGTGGGGTTGAGTTGCTGTTGAGCTTTTCATATTCATCAGAGAATAACAGGAAATGGGTATGTGAAGAAATGAGTGTTGGAAGAAGCACCTGAGTGATTTGAAGAGATGGCCCTTTTTTTTTTTTTTTATAACTTAGTATCAGAAAACAGGATTCTGAGAATTTAGAAGATTGTGATCAGGATTGCTGTTGTTTTTTGTGGCTTATATGCACACATGGCGTGGTTTAATTTGCCCATCCACAGGCAGCAAAGGATTTGGACTCTTCTTCGACCTAGCTATCGGGGGATCCTTCTTGCCTTGCCCAAATAGGGCAAAAAATAAGTGCCCATGCCATTTTAAAAAGAAAACTCAAAAACCTCTCTGATCCCTCCGGTCTCTTAGTTTCCCCTTCTAAATCTTCATATCCTTGCCGTCCCACAACCGTCCCCTTCTCTCAGGATCTCTTTCTCAACCCATCCAAATCCCCAGAGAAGAGAGAGTGGGGATGTAATCTATATCTTCAGCAGTAGTGAACATAAAAAACAAAAAATAGGGCAAAAATCAAAATAAGAGAAGACAACTTAGGGAAAGTACCTTTTATCACCTTTACAGAGAAGACAGTTAGAGATGAAGACGAATAGCCCGGTGAATACGATGAGTGAGTTGGATGAGGAAGAATTGCAAAAGCGTGAAAACTTTGATCCATCATCATTTGCATCTTCAAAAAGCATGTGGAGGGAGTTACAGGGTAGGAGACGTGGGGAAGAACGTGACTGGTGAGTCGCATTGAAGAAGAGAACCTCTTTAAGTTAGTTGCGTGAGACATTTGTTGAAGTCAAAATCCATAGCGGTCAAAATTGAAACCAGAAACCTCTTTGCTTAATATAGTATAATATGAGGGCGCGGAAACTTGCCGTTGTATGCGGCGAAGCTTGCCAAATAAGTACGCGGGAATTCACAGCTGGCACTTTCAAATTAATTTGAAAAGGTAATTATGATATTTGTACGGTGGCCCACCAACTTTTGATCTTTCCCTTTGGATTTCCGAATTTGATGGCCATGATTGAGTGACCTGTGGGACCCATTGTCGATGGTGCCATCATTGCTGCAGTCCCGGATCCTTTGTCCCAGCTGCTTCCATGAAACTCTACCATGGGACCACAAAGGGATAATCTTGCGCCTGTTGAAGATAAATCTCATCCCTAGATCCTCAAGTTTTGGCTAAAAACTAACGGGTCCCACCACACAATTGAATACATGATAAAAATGTAACTAGGAGATGACATGGCATCACTGCTTGTGGGGTGTTAATCTCAGTTTCCATCTTAGATCAATCATATAATGGGACCCTCTACGTTTAAATTAAAAGTTGAAGATCTAGATATGGAAGGCAGGGGTTCACCTGGCCTGTTTGTTAACCAATTGAATGATTGAATGGTTATTTCAAGGGATAATAAAATAGAAGGAGTCAAATCGAAAGGTACCCTATTTTAAAAATAACCTTTTGTTTTTACCAAAAAAAGTCAAAAAATTACTTTCCATGCCGCTAAATGATAAAAAACCAACTTATATTTAAAAAAAAGTTACATTCTCATCTCACTAAATTATAGAAAATAATACTTTTTTATTTGACCCCTCTTCTTTTTTGTCATAAAATTTAACACTTCACCCCACTTCATTTTAATAATAAAGTTACCAAAATGACCCAAAAAATGGAGTTTAAGGAGTTTAATATTTAGTTTCCATTTAATAGCTACAATAGAGGATTTGGATTCGTTGTTTCTTACACATCAAGTGTTAAATGGTCCTCGTCAAAGACAAATGGACAAGTGTATAAAAGTAAATGTGGGTGCTCTTTCTTCTCCAAAGACGTCCAACACATGAAGAGCCCACCAAGGGAAATTCTCATTTTTCTAATCTTCTTCCATTTGTGACCTTTTTTCCAATACATTTTTACAGTGTCCAAGAATTTGGAATTCTAAATCCTCTTATGTTTGGTAACTTCACTAGTAAAGTGAAGTAAGGTAAATGGTTAAATTAAGAGACGAGAAGAATAGGGGTCAAATCAAAAGGTATCAAAATTAACAAATCACCACTTCTTTTTTTTTTTTAATTCTAAAAGATATTTCCTCTTTTTTTTTTTTTTTTAAGTCTAAACGATATTTTCTCATGCCATTAAATGACATCAAATGCTCTTTTTTAACAAAAGTAAAATCAAATCAAATACCTTCCTGAACCATTAGCGTTATTTGATTTGGCCCACTTTTCTTTTATTTCTCTTGATTTGACATTTTCTCTTCACTTTGCTCTAAGAGTAAATTACCCAAATAAGCCAAAGCATAGAGAAGTTTCATGTGGCAAGGCATATGCCTATTTTTTTTTCTCTTGATTTGACATTTTCTCTTCACTTCACTCTACATGAAAATTACCCAAACAAGCCAAAGCATTGAGTAATTTCATGTGGCAGAGCAGATGCTATGAGTTTTTTTTCTCTTGATTTGACATTTTTCCTCCACTTCACTGTATAGGTAAACTACACAAACAAGCCAAAGCACGGGTAATTTCATGTGGCAGAGCAGACGCTATGCTTTTTTTTTCCTCTTAATTTGACATCTTCTCTTTACTTCACTATACAAGTAAATTACCAAAACAAGCCAAAGCATAGAGTAATTTCATGTGACAAAGCAAATGCCTGCGTTTTTTGAAAATGAAGAAATTTTAAAATGATTCCGAGTGTCTGTCCTAATGTCAAAATAGCGTTTCATAAATTAGTAATATTAAAATTGTCTCTAACTTTGTGGTCGCCATTATCACTAAAAAAACTAGAGTCTAGACGAAGTCTAAGGATTTAGTTTTTTTGCGTCCACTGCTTTTTCTACTATTTGATGCAATGCTTTATCGTTAGGAAAGACCTAGGAAAAACCACTTTTTGAAGAAGGGAGGCCATCCAAATTGCTTTTTCATTGACTCTCTTTTCAAATGTTACACAAATATGTCCTAAAGGTGCATTTGTACGACGAGAGGATTCCACAACAGAGAAAAATTATTTTTATTTCCATGCAACTCACTATTTTATAATTGAGTGTGTCATTTTATTTTATTTTTGAAAAAAAATGAGTGATTCTCCTTGATAAAAACCATTTCAATTTCCTATAAGAAAGATAGAAATGTAGGGTTCCTTTATCCTAAAAATACAAATCTCTATTCATGAAATCCGTGTATGATACAAACCATTTCAAGATGCGAGCATTAAGAAGTAGAGGAACAAACATATCACAGTTGATGAGGATGTCTCATCGGCATATCATTTTATTTTACTCTTTATTTCTATTTTAGTTTTTCATCAAACTACTTTCTTTGATTGCCAAGCATCCAAGTGGGCCGTATTTAGTAAAATTATGTCGAGCGCTAAAGTATAGAAAAGGGGCCAAGCATAAACTTTGTTGGGAAAATAGCCGACCATAAACCTTTTATTTGAATTACCAAAGGAAAAATTCAATTGTTTGTCGTCAGCCAATGATGGTTGGTTGTCGAGAACCTTTGCAATTAGTGTGGTTTTTAATCTTGCAAGCGTCAACTGTGGGTCTTGTTACAAGTATTGACTAATAACAAATCTAAAAGACAATAAAAGCAGTATAAACATGCACTTATCAAAGAAGAAGAATAAACAAGTCCTTTAAAATTAATTTAAAAGGGTGTTATTGCTAAAATCGAGGAAGATTCTTGCTTAGTAAGAAGACTTTGGTAAACCATCAATACATTTTTTTCTACTATACTGGACTACAAGTAAGGGAGTCATACTTTAACTTAAGGACCCGGGATTGATCCGTGGGCATGTATGTGAAACTTTAAATGCACAACACTATTCAACTGTGACAGTCAGATGTAAACTGTCAACATTGATTTCGATGTCATAGTCAGGATCTTAGATGTTTTTTAAACCCTAGACAAACACTTGGGCGAAGGTCCATGGCTTGTGAATTTATTTGTAAAACTAAATATAAATTAAAACCTTGACTCAAGAATATATTGCTTTTGCATGCATTGCAATACATTGATCAAATTCTTATATCTCACATAATTGTTTGACCTACTACAATTTTTAGAAGAAACAAAAAAAAAAAAAAAAAAAAAAAAAAAAAAAAAAGGTTCAGCCTCATCTAGACATGATTGTTATATCTATAATATCAATATTATTGTTCACATTTACTTCCTTTACACATCGATGAACATGGATCGATCTCGAGTTGTGGTTTGGTTGAGCATGTCACTCCAAACCTGCTATATGGTATGGTTGGACAATCAACTTAATTAATGATCATTTAGCTACACTGTTAAGTGGGCCACATGCAATCCTTTTAAAAATAAAGGATTAGGTGGCGCTTTATAGGGCATGATGACCACAAGGCTTGGATGACCCCAACATTAGATGGCTGACACCAATATAATTGGGAGAAGGTTTTGATGATGATGATGATGACGATGACGACTTCTTTAGTGCATGATGCATCATCCAAGAGATTTGAGACGTAGGATGATGTGAATTTAAATTCAATCTTTTAATACTGCAAGTGCACAGCTGTCTATTTGAGACAGTGGCAAGTACATGTCGAATTCCACAGGGAGCACTACTAAGTTAAAATTTAAAATCTGATTTTTTTTGTCAATGATAATGACAAGAGATATAAAGAAAAGAAAAAAAAACAATAATAAGATTGCGAAAATGCTAAATCTAGAGTGCAGCAATAAAATATAAGAAAATGCATATCAGAATATCATGAATCCATTAAGTAGTCTCATCATCATTCTATGCAATTGATAAAAAAAATTTATCCCAAAAATCCTTCAAATAAGAAACAAATCAATGTTTCTGATTTGGATACTTTGTCTATCAAAGAGCACAATTTTACACAATTTATTTAAGGCAAAAATCTCCTTCACCTAATGAAATTATGAACTTAACTAAATATCACATATTAATCAAAGATAGATTATCAAAGACTTCAATCTAAGAATAATCTATTAAGAAAACATACGTGATTAAAGCATTGTTCAAATAAAAAAATTGAATAACATAGGTTGTCAATGACAGAAGGCATATTTATTATTATAATCAATACGCAAGATACAAAAACTATCATATAAATTAAAGATGAGAAACACTTAACTTCATCTGACACTCTGATACAGGGATCTACTCCTCTATTGCAAAAGATGTGATTTTCATTAAGAACTTCAAGGCAATTACAATTTTCTCTTACACTATTCTAACTTAGTTATGGAACAGTGCCCCAAAATACCCAAAAACAACTCTTAAATTCTATTAATTAGGGAAAGAAGAGAAAGAGGAGAGAGCCTAATTATGGACGTCCAAGGGGAGGGAGTGTCTCACGTATGCTACCCTTTGGTTCCTTTTATATCTCCGGTTATCATATAGATACATTGAATCTGGACACATTCTCTACAGATTTGATTTATCTTCATTGATAAGGTATCTCTTATCATTTTTTAATTCAAATGAGGTGGAAGCTTCTGGAAACTTCTGGGTGACTTGGCTAATCTTCAGATGGGGTCCCACAAAGGATGTGCAGCAATTGATTATCAACGGTGTGGATTTAATTGCAATCCCATCTAAAAATGAACATGAAAATCTCCAGACCCATAACTTTGTCAATATAGCTTTAATTTGCACATTCTTGGGACCCATGAATATCTACTCGATCTGAGTAAACTTTCCAACGGTAGGTAAATTTCATCAATCCGACGACTGGATTGAAAGTTATGGCCATTTGAAGGTGTGTTATCTTGAGAAAAACAGGATTAATTTTTAAAATTTGATTTGCAATGGATTATTTCTCTGCACAACTTTCATTTTCAAAAGGACATCAGATGTGGATGATTCAAACTCTTCTTCTTTTGTTCCAATCATAATTGTACTCTTTGAATTATCCATTAATAATTTCAAATTTGCAACTACTGCGGACCCTGCCATGTGGGACATTCCATCTGCTTGAACAGTAGGCCCTATGAGGAGTCATCTACTGTAGTTAGGACTCTTCAACTAATGAGTGGACCCTTCCTTTGATTTATTTGCATATGGCTTGTGTGTAGGGTCCGCATGGTGAATTCTTCAATTTACTTCTCTTCAAGCTTTAATTCAGCAATGCAGGGCACAGGATGACTGTGTGCTTGACAGTGGGTTCCGTAATAGAGGCCTACAATTCTCATAGAGAATGTGTCACAAATTTTGTTCTGTAAATATTACTTGTAAATAGTAACTTCTATTGTGGTTACTACTTTGGCTATGTAAACAAATCAAATAAGAAGAACATTTATTTTTCGTTTTTAAGGTCTTTAAATATTACTTGTAAATAGTAACTTCTACTGTGGGTCCTACTTGGGCTATGTAAACAAATCAAATAAGTAGCACAACTATTTTTCATTTATAAGGCTTAAATGGATATATTTCAGTTGAATTTAGGAGTTGATTGATTTTGCTGCTTGTGCTTTTGAAATGAATTTCAATTGGATTTACTGGTTGCATCATTTATCAGTAAGGATATTGGGATTATCTATTGCTGTAATTAATGTTACGAAAAAAGTTTTGTGGAGTCTGTTTTCAGCAGAACAATCAAGTATGATGTTGCCAAACAATTTCATACAACTCATTTTTAGCATCAACTATGATGTTGCCAAACAAGTTCTTACAACTCATTTTTAGCACAACCATGTAAGTTAAAGTTATGTTGTAAATTATCTGCTCATGCAACGTTTAAATAAAACTGCATTGTCTATAAAAATTCTACTTGAACCTATGTCCTTATTATCCAATTCCGTAATACTCATTCTTTCTTCTTTGCTAGCTCTTTTAATATGTAAAATGCAGTATTAATTCTTTGTAAATTCTAAGCTAAGTATCAACATGACTTGTATAATTTCTTTAAAGGTCTCCAATTCCTTCTCATGTTATTTTGAACCTTTGAGGAATTAATGTTGTCATTGAATATTGGCTTATCAACATTTAATCCGTCCCTTTCATCATTACTGGGAGAAAACATCTACAACTTTGCTTGATTGTTAGCCCACCAGATTGTAACATGATAGTTACTTAAGAACAGTCTCCTTTTAATTTTTTTTTCCATTGAAGAGCATTCTTTTTGCTTGATGAATTTATTGTTTGTCATTTTGTCATTTGCGAACACCTTTTTGTCAACTTGAATATCAAAGTTTTCATGTATTTAAACAAGTAAGCCAGCTCTATTGTTTTCTTTTTTTTATTACGTTTTAACTATTATCTAAGCTTCAAGCTTATGATCATCGATAACTATGAAACAAGTATATTATCTATTTCTTTATTTCCTTTTCTGTAATTTTAGGTCTATCTGATCTTCTGTTGTCTTTTAATTTATCCTACTTAGTCATTATCGTTGCTGCAGATAAGAGGAGCTATGATACTATACGGCTTCTTTCTTCCTTTCTAAGATCTTACTTGCATGCATATAAGATAATTTCCCTTCCACTTTGTAATTTTATATGTTTCTATATATTGATTGATAGATTTATTCCTTCTTCAGTGTCAAATTACTGTTAAATTAATGCATTATTACTTATTCACTCTTTTTGAAAGGATAACATATTCTTTATTCCCAATGCAGATATCTCACTCTTAGAATGGTGGTGATGCTCAATTCTTCCAAGGCTATTGGCTGTATTATTGTCAATGTTGAGACAAAAAAACTTGATTGAAGAGCGAGTTGCTATGATAGAATTCCATCTTCGGTTGTCCGACCAAAATCAACAACTTGAAATGAAAGCATGGTTAGCCCTATTCTGATGATAATATTTTATTTCACTTCTTCAATGGATGTACAACACTAACATACTAAGTGCAATCACATATTTCAAATGCCTGTCATAATTTTCTTAGTATAAGTTGAATCTCTCATGTCATATTTTGTTTTATTTATACCTTTTGACATCTTTCCCCAGTCAGATGAACTGCATAGCTTTCATTCTTAAGCCAATTCAGGTCAACATAATTTTGCGTTCAAGTCAATTTATATGGGAACAATTATCAGTTATTTTAGCCCTACTTCACTTGCCCTTCTTACTTCATGGAAACTTATTTTTTGTTTAATGCCAACTGTAATTTTCTACATATGTACATATTCAACAATACATTATACAGTTTTTGTACGTAGACAAGAATATCTTAATATAACTATGTGCAGGGCATGATTAGTTCTTCTTAAATACTTTGTGGTTTCCCTTTGATTGCAAAATTTGTAAATAAATTAAAAAAATTAATAATAATTTTATAGAAAAAAAAAAAAAAGAGAAGGAACCCGAACAACTGGCATGCGAAGCACGTCACTAAGGACGCTTTCTTTAGATAGACTTCGTCCCCATAATTGTGCAGTACACTCGTGGATATTTGCAATAGGATACAATAGCTTTTAGATTGAATATCTCCACCACTTGTACACTTGAATGGACAAAGAACTCAATTCCGGCAACCACATTGAAAAAAAATTAAAAATCAAAAGAGAGAAATATTCTATTGTGATAGTGGTGTTCTATCTGTTGTCTGAGCCCATCCGCAAAACCTCTATATAAATTTAGAAGAACCCAAACAGAAACAAACACATGGTATCGTCACCTGACAATAGCATGCCCACTTCCCCGAAAGTAATGTATCTCATAAACCCACGGTGGTTGCGTATCACTACTGCTTCCGTGGAAGTAGCGCTCTAATGGTACTAACGTGTCATAAAATGAGGGGACGTGTTATGAGAGGTTACATAATCATCCCAACTAGCATTAATTCCTGTGCCATGCACATGTTAATCCTTATATATGCAAAATGATTAATAAAATTAGATAATACTTAAGTTAAATAGTAATTAGTAAAATAAATAGATAATCACACTCAATTGAACCAAAAAAATGTAGTGGAAGAATGAAAGAACTGTACGATTCTGTGTATACTCTTATCAGCCCATTTGTGAGTGAATCTGTTTTTCTTGATGGTCGCCAGAAGTGACAACGTGAACATTGGCGGTGGAAAACTCATCATTTCTGGCAAAGAATGGATGGAATTTGTAGAAATCAGCAGGAATTGTAATAGGAGAGGGCATTTGTGGTGAAGGGTCATGGGTCATGCATTATGGAGTTAAGAGAGGCCTTGAAGAGAAATCTTAGAATGAGGGACGTTTCTTTGAGAAGAATGGGAATGGAATAGAAAGATGAAAATGAATGAAAAGGCAAGATTGACATGAATGGAAGTGTCGTTTATGTGGGATGCAAGAAAGATTCTAGGATGATAATGTGGCTTATTGAGGGTTTAGAATGAGGAGTTTTTTAAGGGCAGCTTTTATAACTGAAATTCTCTCTCTTTAAAGCAGAATGTTGGTTGAAAAAAAAAAAAAAAACCCTAAAAATAATTCTCAATTTTGGCTTTAGGAGAAGTCGATCACATCAGCTTCTTGGGGCCCATTTATGGATGTGCCCTTTACAAAACACACACAATGTGCCTTTCGCTTGGGCTACATATGTCCCTTTTCAATAAAATGTCTCTTGGGCTTATTTGTGTAGATGTAACCTAATTCAAAGGGATGCCTTCCAACTCTAAAAATTAATGTTATTTTTAAAGTTTTTATATAGTATTCAAAATGAGCAGAAATGAATACGATTCTTTTGTTTTTAAGATGAAATGTATATGCTGATGTGGATTAAGGGAAGAAATGTTTGATTTTCATAATTTTTTTGTTGATTTGAATTTTTTAATTATTTTATTATAAATAGATTTATATGGAAGGGATATTATTTTTAATATATTTTTCAGGGCACGAGATTTAACCTGTGCGATGCATAGGGGCTTCATCCTAGTTCCCCTTAAAAGAGAAAGAATGGCTAAAAGAAAAAATGGGCCGGGCCAGATAGACGGAGTGGACCTAAACTTGTGAGTCGAAAACTATACATGAAAAAGAGGACTTTCCTATGCTTTAAAGTATGAAAACACCAACTCTATCTCATGAATCTCTCTACCAAACTTGCATTTATCATGAAATTGTCATATATATGTGGGATTATATGGGGAAAAAAAAATCGATAGCCTATAGCAACCCACTTAATGGATATTTTGGAAATACTGTAGTATTTATGTACTTCGGGCCAGCATGTAGAAAATATCGTGAATACATGAGACTCTTATTTATTCATGATATTTTACCTAGTTTTCAAGATATATTCTAACCAGTTTTTTTTTTTGGTACATACGTGCGTATGTGTGTGGAATTTTTTTTTTATTATTTTGATATTTCAATATTCTTTCATTTTTGGCTTGAGTTCGTTTTCAAATATATAGAAAGCTAATGATTTTGACTGTCTCCATTTTAATTTGACCTATCTAATTTTAATTTTGGTCATTTCTTCATTTTTGACTTTTATTCTAAAATATTACAATAGTAATTTTTATTGTATAAACCCGCAATCTGTTATTTCTTTAATTACTTTAAGATCTACTTTACAATTAGAACAAATAAGATTTTCACAATAAAATCCATTTAAAAAATATTAATAGAAGTTATAGCTGACCTTGGACACATGGGAGATACTTTATACACTGCCCAAAAATCTTATAAACAACTCATTAAAAAATGTAAAAAAATGCTTATAGATAGGGTGAGTGACATTGGACAAATGGGAGATGAAGATAAAACTCATGTCACAACTGCTACAAGAAAATATCCACCATTTTATTCACATGATTTCTTATATGAGATCCTCTTGATATATGCTTAATTAGGGTCATTTTCATACAAAAATATACATATCTAGAATATATATAAGAGATTCCAATTATTGAGAATAAGTATACTATAAGAAAGACTGATCATATGGACCTATACCTTGACTTTAGTATTTTCTGACTTGGACTTTGCTATAGATTATCTGCTTTTTTTTTTTTTTTCTATTATAGTGATATTTTGATACTTATTATTTTTGCTCCTTTTGTGTACTTTAATTTTGTGTTTTAGTAGAGTATCTTCTGCATATCACATAAAACAACCCTTAATCTTTAAGTTTTAGGCATATGTTTTAACTATAAACATCTATTCTAATTCCATTATAAGTAATATTTTTTCGTTTTACTTCTAGATTTTGGAAATCTAGAATTAATTACTAGGAGTTGAAAAAAATTCTTATTTCCTTCCTGATGATTTTGATATATATATATTTTGTAATGTTTGAAAAATACCGTTTCTTTTCATTTTAGCAGCTTCCACCTAATTAAATTTGTATTGGTTTCTCATTTCACATTACATCTTGCATTATTTTATTAAATCCTTTTCTAATTTTTGAACACTACGCCAATAAAATCTTACTTATAATCAATCCATGTACCAGTATGGCTATATTTTTTTTATGCAAAATACAGATTGTGCTTTAAGCATGGGTAGTCAAGCCAGTAATATCTTAATATTCCACTCATTTGTCTTCAGTGTAGGAAAATGGGTGCAAATGATGAATGGCGTAATCTTTCTCAAGCATGTTCAATTGACTCTTCACTTAACCCGTAAATGGGGTACTTTTCACTATGACTAGGATTTTTTTCACACGAAGCAATTTACAAACCTAAATGGCCTTATTGAGACATTTCCAACCAAAGAGGATCACCGTAAATACATCAATTATTAATCATATCTACACAGAAAATCAATGAAATTACAAAAAAGCTTCACCCATTACCTTAAAAAAGATACCCTTAGCCTTCCATGGTCTTGATCTTCACAATCTTCATGTGGAGCGCGTCACTGATCTTTACGATGTGAAAAATTAGAGAGGCCAAGGATGGAGGGGTGGGTGGGAGTGAGTGTAGAAAGGAGATGGAATGGCGAGGCTAGAAAGAGAAAATTAATAAAGAAAGGTGGGTGGGGTGGCGTGGGATGTGTGGGGTGGGTGGGATGCGTGGGATGTGTATGGGATGAGGTGCATGTGTTTGCACGTCCCATAACTCTCGGATTTTTCTGTCTTTTTAATTGCTTAGGTTGCAAGGATTTTTGTTTGGGAATGTTTGGTAGTTTGGGGTCCAAGTTAGATTAGGTTTTGGAATGTTGTAAGAGAGTTTCATGGGATTTTCAAGCTTGTTTCCTTCTTGGACTTCTTGGTACACAAAACTACTAAAAATAAGACTCTCTTTGTCTCATGCAACTCCTCCCCTTGGACCCCACTTCAACTCTTTTACTCTTTCTTAGAATTTTTTTTGGGGGCAAATTAGCCAAAAGTCTTTCAACACGGTCTTGTAAGGCTTCCAATCCAACAACTTTTTCACTAAAGCATATAGTCGAGAGGTCCAAACATTTTCATGACTGATTTGTCCTTTCAACTGTTTAGGCATAAGATTTTAAATTTTAAAATTTTAAATTTTCCATTCTCCCTCATTCCTAGAGCAAGGTTCTCTCTCATTCCTTGAGTGGGCACCATCGACGAGACTCCAGAATTTCTTGAGCACGAGAGGATTTGAACTCAGTCGGCAGTGCCCCTCTCTCCCTCTCTTAGTTCCAAGTTCTCTCTCTCTCTCTCTCTCTCTCTCTCTCTTTCATTTCCAAGTTTTGGGAAGATGAGTGAATAGACAATGGCGTCTCGTTTGCAAATACCAAGTAACGACTCGGTGCTTCTGTCTGTAACTCATTCCATCCTTAAGAACTTCACTTCTGATGTTTGCTTCACACACCTACCTTTCTAAGGATCCAAAACGAGGCTTTTTTGGGTGCACTCTTCTATTTTATTTAGGACCATTTGCATACTCTCTTAAATTTTAAAGAATCTAGAGCAAGGAGTGAAGGGTCATGCCCCAATGTCCATGCCTTTCTGCAAGAAACATAGTTTTCCAATAGAGAGTAACAATACTTTTGCAGAAGATGCAAATCGGAGTTTTGATGTAGAGAGCGGATCTGTCATCGTCCGTTCGCAGCAAAACTAAAGACCATCACTACCCGTTGGTGTTCGCTGTTCGTTGCCGGAAAACATAGTAATGGGTTTCGAGACCGGCCCTGTTGCGCCATTGTAGAGGAGGCTGGGTTTTTCTGATTTGCAGCCAATGCTGCCGCTATTTGTCGCCGTTCATCGTCGGATGTTGACTGTTCCCATCACTATTTGCCTTCATCGCTCCCGGAGAATATAGAGGAATTCTCAAATTTATTTGATTTTTTGTGAAATTTGTTTGAGTTTTTGTCAAATTTATTTGAGTTTTTTTTTTTAATTTATCTAAGTTTTTTTAAAAATTTGCTTCGTTTGAAGTTTATTTACATTTTTTTGAGATTTATTTGAATCTTTTGAAAATTTATTTGCTTCCCTTTGAAATTTATCTGTGTCTTTTGAAATTTATTTGCATTTTTTAAAATTTATTTGAGTTTTTTTAAAATTTATTTGAAAATCTCATTAATGGGATTTTCATTAATAGTGGCCAATTAAATTGTAGTTGACCATTATTAATGGAATATTCCACTAATCATGGGATATGATTTATCTTTAAATAAATAAAAAAATTTAAAGGAAGAATAACTTGGACAATTTAAGTGTTCAAATTTGGAAAAAAGGATCTACACACTATGAAAAAAGATTATGGATCTAAGGCCAGAAAGTGAAATGTTAAAGGATCTGTCGCCGAATGACCCATTTTTTTCTTGGCTTCTTTACTTTCTTTTCTTCTGTTCTTTCCCTCTTTGTTTCCTAGCTTATCAAGACTCTAGATCTCCTTCCTTTCTTGGCCTTTGGATTAAATTCTGAATTTCAAAAAGCCTTCAAACACTAAAAAGAAGAATTTATGAAACTTTACAACTCTTTACGGGCCCCCCCTTGGCTGCCCTTTGCTTTGAAATTCATACCCATGGGTGGGTCCCATGCGTAGCTTCTTATTCAATTTTTCTTCTATTTCTCTTCTCTCTCAATTCCTTTATAATGCAGCCCCCAAATTCTGATTTTTCTTATACTAAATAATAAAATTAAGTCAAAAGAACAATTTTTGTGAATAAAAGGATAATGCAATGTATGTGACCCAATTCTACACGTATGCATGCGTATGAATATACCATGTTGACCGATTAATTTCTCATGAAGAACGCTGTGAAGCAAGAAAAATTATGCAAGTTTACGTGCGTGTTTTGAGAAAATCAATGTGATAGTAGGATAATTCAAAAAGAGTAATTTCAAGAAATCATTAAATCTTATTTTTTTTTGACTTGAATTCAACTTTAGATCCCCCAATCCATGATTTTATGAAATTCGATGCAATTTGATGAGTTTAACCTATTTAAGTCCACAAAATCAAATGAAATAATACTAATATGATGCATTTTCATGGACTTGTCAAATAGATAGGTGAGCTGTCTAGTTGATACATGATGTAGAGATGATGGATATTAAAAGAGATAAAAAAGAAGAAGAGGAAAACAGGGGGACATGGGGAGTGAAAGAGAAAGGAGGTGGGTTGGATCTGTAAAGAAGAAGATGATCAGGAGAAAGAAGATAAAAGGTGATGGACTCAGGTTATGTGATGTGGGATAGGTTGAATGGGTTGACTGGAAGTTGGTTTGAAAAGTTGATGTGGTTTTTGTTGGTTTTGAGATGTGATGCAGATATTGTTAGAGAACTTTGATTTTTTAAACCTTATTTGGGATTATGGCTGTCAAAATGTCACACGACCCGTTAATACGACACGAACCCACACAATATTAACGGGTTTGGGTTGGCTCTTAATGGGTTCGAGTCGTTAATGGGTCAAACCCGTTAACACGTTAAGTTAACGGGTCAGGTATGAATTAAACAAGTAACCCGTCAACAACCCGCTTGACCCGTTAAATTTTTTTTTACTCCCTAAATGTAAATAAATTAATTTATATTCATAAAAAAAGAAATTAAAATTTATTGTTTTATAGTGGGTTTTTAGGTGGGATCCACTTAAGATCCTCACTTATAGTTTCATGTGGCTTATATATTTTTCTTCTTTTATTTTTGTGTAAATTTTTTTTAAATTTCGAAATGACTTAATTACTTAATGGGTTAACGGGTTGGGTCGGTTAACCCGTTAAATTAACGGGTCGTATTCGGGTTAGATTTTTTGACCCGTTAAGTTGACGGGTCGGGTACGGGTTGAGGTGATTTTAACCCGAATTCGTTAACCCATAACCCGAATTCGTTAATACGACACGATTGACAGCCCTATCTGGGATCAATCCAATAATACTATAAACATCAAATCTAAACCATTATAGTAGTTAAATGGTACCAAATTGTGCCATCTTGAACCTTCGATCCAACAGAAGGTTGGTCTTCAATGAGGAATCACAACTCTCTTGTCATTTGCCTTTCTTCCCGGTAAGTGGTGGTTGCAGAGATACGTACGTTCATTGCCAAGAGAGTTACTTTGGTTGCCTTTTAGTTACTTTGGTTGCCTTTTATAGGCCCTAAATCTCTCCTTCCATCAAGAAGAGAATAAATACCTTTTAACCCTTACATTAACATGATGGCGGTTATAAAAGAAAAATTAAAGCAGACAAAACCCATTAAAGAACTGCTCAGTGTGGGATAACCGATCCTTTATGTATGGTCATGTGGGCCATAACATTCGGTCCAACATTCTCCCACTTGGTCCATATGACCACAAACCAAAAAAAAAAAAAAAAAAAAAAAAAAGAAAAAAACTAAGTTCGAAAATGACTTTGATTGGTGATCACCATTTTAAAATAGGCCAAATTAGCGATAGATCCCTGAAGTGGAACGTTTAGAGGCTTTGGTCCACGTAATTTCTGTTTAAGAGCTCTGGTCCACGCAGTTAGATATTTTGCAACCAGAGGTCTCTACGTTCACACGATCACATATTTCGTGACTGATTTGCCCTTTCAACCGTTTTAGGCATAAAATTTTTAAATTTAAAACTTCAAATCTTGTATTCTCGCTCTTCTTCTTCAACCCGGACTTGTTGAAACTTAGGGCATAAAAGAAAACGAGGAAAGATCAGTGGGCCACGGGTTCGGATTTTTGTCACAATTACTCTCCAAATCCTCAGATTGTAGAACGGACACAGGGAGATGGCACCCTGATCCAAGTTGATTCCCACACTGGAGTAGATTGATACCTCCTCAGATTGTAGGATTTTGTCATAGTCGCTCTCCAAATCCTCAGATTGCAGAAAGGAAACGGAGAGAGGGCATTATGATCCAAGTTGGGCTCATGCTGGCTTTCCACCATAACCAAAACAGCCCAAAAACTCACGTATGCGTTGCTTCATAGGTAAGAAAACAACCCAACAACTATGCATTCTGTTTCACACAGTCAAACCTTATATTATGCATTATATTTCTTAACACACATCAGTTTCACTTTGCAATGTTTACGAGGAACAAGATATCTTTTTACTTTTATTGCTCCATTCTGTTTTTCAGGCACTTGTTGCTGCTGCTCGGATTGACCCACTTGGGTCTTGTCATTAAAGATTGGGTGTGGTTGAAGAAGAAAGACGCGTTGCAGAGCTTGAACGTCGTCAGATCTATCTACTGGCATCGGAGAAGCATAACCACCCAAATGCACCATCATCGTAGGCCTTACCAGAGAAGAAAGGCAGCGGGGCTTGGGGATTTATTCGAGTTTTTGTAAAGTTTATCTGAGTTTTTGTGAAATCTATCTGAGGTTTTGTCAAATTTATATGTCTTCTGTCAAATTTTCTGTGTTTTTGACAAATTTATCTGATTTTTATTAAAAAGTTATCTAAGTTTTTTAGCAAATTTATTTACATTTTTTAAAATCTATTAGTGTCTTTTAATTTTATTAGCGTCTTTTGAAATTTATTTGAGTCATTTCAAATTTATTTGCGTTTTTTGAAATAAATTTAAATGAGTTCTGGAAACAATACTTGAGTTTTTGGTAAATTTTTCAGAAATTTGGAAAATTGATTTATCTTAGTTTTGGAAAATGTGTTTGCGTTTTTGAAATTTATTTGCATATTTTGAAATTTATTTGCATTGTTTGAATTTTCTTTGGATCTTTTGAAATTTATTTGAGTCTTTTGAAATTTATTTATATTTTCTGAGATTTATTTGGAACTTTTGAAATTTATTTGCATCTTTTTAATTTTATCTGTGTTCTTTTGAAATTTATTGAGTTTTTTTTTAAATTATTGTATTTTTTGAAATTTATTTGCTTTATTTTGAAATTTATTTGTGTGTTTTTAGAATTTATTTGAAAATTTCATTAATGGGATTCCATTAATCGTGGCCAATTAGATGGTAGTTGACTATTATTAATGGAATATCCCACCAATCATGGGATATGATTTAAAGAAATGGCAATTTTGACATTTTAGGTATGAGAATGTGTGAGAGGGACCTTTGGCTGCATAAGTTTAGATAGTGGACTGTTTGCCATAAATTCATGCGTTAAGGGACCTTCGACCAAACGCCCCTTTAAAATAACAATTGCCATCTCAATCTTTAATTTGTAATTAAGTCAGTTTGCCAATGAGAATTATGGCGGTTAGATGCCTTGAATGACGTGCTTCATTCTATAATTACTTCACTAACATTCTAACTTAACATTATCCTTTAAAAGGGTAAAATAGGTTATTTTATATGGCAATCCTAATTGACGAGTACCATAATGCCAATCTTTAATATTCTCACTTTATACACTTTGATCGCATATGACAACAATCTCAATAAAGTAAGAAAATATGAAATTTCATTTTAATGATAAACAGTTACAATGTCTTTACATGTCCTTATTAAGGCAACTCTATTAGGCCCATATTTCTAATATGCTCTTCATGGGCCTTTTGTAAGGACCCGTTCCTATAAATATCTACTGGGACTCAATTTGACCAAGTCAACCCTAGGTTATCCTATTTAGTAGGTAATTGGTATGAGTAGTTAGTAATTCCCATTAATTAAGGCTAATTTATAGGATAAAGACTTGTGAGATTAATAGTGGTTTTCCTAGAATTAATTAGCCAATTAGAAGCCTTAGTTGTAATCCTAATTATAGATGAGTTTCTCTTAGAGAGTTGTGCAATTAACCTTAGAATGATCTAACTACCCATGACCTAACCTATTAGCCCATTAATTATATGAGGGCACTTTAGTCTTCTCTACCACACATTTTCCCTCCTTTTGGAAATCTTAATACTTTAAATGACCTTGGCCTCCTTTATTCTCTACCAAGTAAACATGGGCACTTTTGTCATAATAAATAGCCTACCTTCATTGCAATTAGGCTCCTTTATTCACAACCACTCATTTGAAGATACTTTAGTCATTAGATGTGAATACCTAAACTACCCTAGCCCTTATCTTTTATTTCTATTAGCAACTAAGGACCCTTTGGTCATTCCATTTTAACCTTCCCCAAATACCCTCATCCTTATCCTAAACTTACACTAGCAAGAGAGGGCATTTTAGACTATAACCTAACCAACTCCTATAAAAGAAACCTCTCTCATCTCTCTTCCTCTCATTTCACTACAATTCCCTCCCACCTCTCTATTTTTCTCTCTAAGTTAGAGATTAGGGTTTCTCTCTAGATCTTAGCCCTCCAATTGCAAGAAGCTAGAGCCCCATCTGCATCTAGCCATTTACAAGCTAAGGAGTTCATCTCATCTTCTAGATCTCTCTTCCCTTTTCAAGTAAAGGTGATCTCCTTCTCCCCTTTTCAATTTCCTTGTAAAATAGTCATTTCTCTTAGATTTCTCTTCCTTATGCATTTCCCTCTTTGGGAATGGGTGTAGAGATTGTAGATCTAGCTGTTGGGGTGATCTTAGAGCTATTGGAGTGGAGCCCAAGCTATTAAGGACTCTCTTTCCTAATTAGGGAATTAATCATGCTTATATTCTTTAATTAAATTGATTAACATGCTTAGATTAGTAATTACTATCTTTTATGGATGTTTGGCATGATTTCTGCATCTAGATGGTTGATTGAATGGTATTGTGCATGGATGGTTGTTCTAAGCTCCTTTCTTATGTGTTTTTGGCCATTGATGGATGAGTATCCCCTATTTGGAAGATCAATGGCCCATTTGTGATAAGATCATGATGTGGGAGGTGTGTTTTATGTTTGAAAGTGTTTGGTGAAGATCTGGGATATATTTGATGAAGTTTTGATGGAAATGGAAGAGGGCAGGATGTTGAAAATCAGGGTCCATTGTGTACCCGGTCGGCCTGGTCACCTAAGATGTCGACCGGGCACATAGGGAACTTCCCCTCAACTAAGAGCAAAAAATGGTCTCAGGGAACCTGATCTAGTGTACCTGGTAGACCGGCCACACTGCAGTACCCCCCACCTGCCAGATGTTTGTGGAAATTCCCGCAGTTCACCTAGCTGACAGGAGGACCCTCCAGGTCGACCGGGGACACTGCAGACTGTGTTTTCTGACTCCCAGTTAGCTGCTTCCTTCCACAATGTAGCAAGTTGACCCGTGGACTCATGATGTCGACCCGGTACACTGTAAACGGTGATTTTCCATATTTGGTTTCCTTTTATGATCTGATTATGTGTAGGCCCCGTTGACCCTCCATTTGGAATGTTAGGGATACGCTAGACACGAGTCAAGGGCAGGCTTAACCTTGACCCATGTAGCCACCTAAGTAGGGTCTTGGGTTGTAAACAGAATCTGATTCAATGGTCATGGATGTCTTATGATGCTAAATACATACAGGAGCACCAAGGATACTAATTAATAAGCATCTGGGACTCCGTGATCACTGTCTTAGGTGAAGTGGGACCCTGGACCTGAAGAGAGGGGCAGTGATCATCGATGGATTTGTGATATGCGGTACTTATATTGTTGAAACGGACACTAAGGCTGGCTGGTAAGTCCAAACTTTGGATGTTGGCCTTGGGAGGTATTATAAATCAGGGTAATGCACTTTGGTTCTGATCCATGGTCACGGTTTGTACTGGATGATATGTCAAGACATGTCACTTGAAGTCTTGACCTGTAATATTGGGAACTTAATGGTAGATACTGATAGACGAACTGTATAATGAGATAATACTAATTAAGCGTATACAGAAGCGGAGTTTATAAAGGTGCGTATTATTAATTGTTGGGAATCATAATGATGGATTAGCTATACCCGAACTCCGTGCCTCGTACCCATGACTATTATCATTTCATATTAAGGATAATAAGGCTATCCGAATCTGAGTACCCCCACCCAGTGATCTGTAGGTTTGTGGATGTACGAGTGGTTTGCCGAGGGATATGATGCTGGCATGGACATTGAATATTGAGAGATTGAGATGTGGTTAAGTACTGTAGGTACTGATGGGTGATCGGGTACTGAGACTACTGGTATTCGGACTGGGTACATGGGGATGGATATTGATGTTGATTTAGCACGTAAGACCAATGACTGGGACTTGGCCGTGGTTATGAATGAGTGTTGAGGTCGATCTAGCACGTAAGACCAATGGCTGGGACTTGGCTGTGGCTATGGACATTGATGGACTCTTGTATTTTCCTATTCGATTGACGACAGCGATGGGTGGCTATGACCCTCATGGTTGATGTCCATCGATAGTTATTGGGACGACGACGACGGGCTGGCTCTGACCCCCCATGTCCTTTGTAATTCAACTATGGACGTACCTTTGTGTGCTCTTATGGATGTATGATTATTATATATATTATGGATGTTTGTTGTTTAGTGTCTTTAACTGTCGATATTGTCATGGTTGGATCTGGATACGATGGTTACATATATGGTAAGATTACTTCTTCTGATTATCTGTGCTACTGGTAACTCTGATGTGCTTGTATGGTTTATATGATGTCTTGATGATGATGGCTTCTCTTATCTACCTGATTTGCTGTATCAAACATCTGTTATATAAATATCTCGATTATCGTTCCAATACTACACTCCACAACATTTTCTGTTTCACTCTGATATTTTATATTATTATCGAGATACTAACCACGTAGGTACAGCTGGGATCAGGTATATGGTTTTCTTCCATATCTATTAATATAATGTATTGCCATCTAAACATGCCTATTTGCCTGGCTCATCGAGCATGACCCAATCCTTGGTGTTTTCAGGTATCTCCTCTTCCACTTTCTTTAATTGGTGCTTTGCGTGGCGGTTGATCTGTTGCCCCATGGATCAGAGAATGATGTAGTTGGTGCATCGAGAGGCGTCTATCACTTAGATATATGTTCTTTCCTTTTTTTTGTAGCTGGTTGTGTCGGCCTAGGATTGAATAGTTAGTTTAATTACAAAAAGTACCTTGTAATCCCTTAAAGTGAAATAAAATTTTAGGGCTTTGTCTCTTTACTTGCTCATATGAGATTCACACTTGATTATATTATCAGATTTTTTGCTTTTCTTAGGTACTTTCTCGTAGCGCCCGAATGTTGGGGCGTTACACCTTTGGCACCAATGCCTTTGTCAAAGGATCTGCTATCATGAGGCTTATCGGGATTCCAACAATAGATACTAATTTATCACGTAGTATAAGGTATTTGACTTCCAGAAATTTTGATTTACTGAAAACCTTATCATTCTGAGCAAATCTTCTTGCAGTGTCATTATCACCATAAATCTTCAAGGGCTCAGAAATGGTGTCTATAACACGTAATACTGTGAAAAAATCACGCATCCATATAGCATGACCTGTGGCTTCAAAGCATGCCACATATTCAGTAACAAATGTGGATGGAGTTACTAAAGTTTGTTTTGCATTTCTACATGAAACTGCCCCGCTTGTTAACAAGAAGATGTATCTTGAAATCGACTTTCTTGTATCGAGGCAACCAGTGAAATCAACATTCGAATAACCGACCACTTCTAAATGATTTGACCTACTGTAAGCGAGCATGTGATTTCTTGTGCCACTGAGGTATGACAAAACTTTCTTAACTCCTACCCAATGTGCCATTCCTGGATCACTTTGATATCTATTAAGCATGCCAACTGTAAAACTGATATCAGGTCTAGTGCATGTTTGTGCATACATTAAACATCCGATTGCAGCTGCATAAGAACAAGTTTCCATTAGTTGCCTTCAACTGCATAAGGACAAGTTTCCATCTGTTGCCTTTCAATTTCATTTCTTGGACATTGTCCTTTACTAAACATGTCACCTTTTGTCATAGGTACATTTTGTGCCTTACACCATTCCATACGAAATCTCCTAAGTACATTTTTAATATAGGCTTCTTGTGATAACCTAAGTAATCCTCGATATCCATCTCGATAAATCTCGATTTCTAATACAAATGTCGCTTTACGCATATCTTTCATATCAAAACTGTTCTTTAGATATTCCTTAATTTCGTAAATCGTTCCAAGATTATTACTAGCCAATAAAATGTCATCGACATATAGAACTAAAATCATAAATCGGCTCTCACTAACCTTGAGATATATACAATGATCAACGACATTTTCAGTAAAACCAAAAGATGTAATAATGCGATTGGACTTTAATTACCGTTGTCTGGACGCCTATTTAAGACCATATATCAATTTCTTTAATTTACAAATTAGTTTATTTTCATTCTCTTTCACAAAACCTTCAGGTTGTTCCATATGCACTTCTTCTTCTAAATCTCCATTTAAGAACGTTGTTTTGACATCCATTTGATGTAACTCTAAGTTGAAATTGAAGGTTGAATATGTAGCAGAAGCACAGATCTACGAGAGCTGGCTACTACAAACACGATAAGTACATCGTCGGCTTGAATCAGGCACAGGTGTAGAGATTTGTGACAGTCTACGAGAGATCAGTCACGTATGATTCACTGTTCAAGATCCAGGGGCAATGATAGACACCCTGGATGTAGAAGATGATGATGAAGAATTGTAGATCTAGTGGAAGGAAGATTTGTTGAAAGTTGTTCCAATTGATATCTCTCATGTCTTTATATTGCCCTTTTGGCTAATGGGTGATAAGATTGCTATTCAAATTGCAATGGAAAGATGATAAGGATAATAGGTTGGATCAAACTCTCTCAATTTGAATTTGAATGGAGATATGATAAGGATAGAGAGTTTGATAAAACTCCAACTATAATATCAATATCACCATGAGATTCCTTGTGAGTGGTGTCTCTTTTTGAGTGGGGTCCACCCACATGTAAACACAAGTGGACCCCATCACAAATACCAACAAAAATGAGCTATAATTGCCATAACAATTCTAAATGAGTCATTTTTAGACACCGTTGAGTAGGTTCCATGATATTATGTACATTCTCTTTGAGTAAAACCTTTGGCTATGAGTCGGGCCTTGAATTGTTTAATTTTCCCTTTGGAATCCCTTTTGGTCTTAAAGACCCATTTACAGCCAGCAGCCTTGGAACCCTTGGGCAGTTCAACGATGTCCCAAACTTCATTTGTGGCTATTGATTCTAACTCATCCTTCATGGCATCTTACCATTTATCGAAATTCTCATTTTCAATGGCTTCCTTAAACGTCTTAGGATTTTCTTCAATGCCAATGTCAGATTCTTCCAAATAAACCACATAGTCCTCCAGAATAGTAGGTTTTCTCATTCGAGTTGACATTCTTAACATTTCTGGATTGGGTTCAATGACATTTTGTTGTGTACTTGGAAGTGGATCATTATCTTGTTCATAGAGTGTATCCTCTATATTTTGCTCAATGCCAGGTTGATTTTGAATGTTTTGAGGTTGTTGTTCCTCTTGATAGTCATTTATCACGTTATCAAGTGGAACAACAACTCTAGTTTGTTCAATAGGTAACTTAAGTTGTTCTTTGACTTCTTTGTAACTCACATTTCTATTCTGTTCACTCCCACTATTCTCAAGATCTTCTAAAAATTTGGCATTTCCAGATTCAACAATCCTAGTTGTATGGGTTGGACAGTAAAACTTGTACCCTTTAGACCATTCTGAATAACCAATGAAATACCTATTGATTGTTTTAGGGTCCAATTTTCTTTCTTGTGCGTTAAAAACTCACTTCAGATGGATAGCCCCAGACTCGAAAATGATTTAAGCTGGGCTTCCTACCGGTCTACAACTCGAAATGAGTTTTGGGAACTGCATTTGTAGGAACATGATTCAATACATACATTGCCATCTTTAGTGCCTCTCCCAACATTGAATCGGGTAAATTGGTGTTCCTAACCATACTCCTGACCATGTCCATTAACATTCTATTCTTTTTTTCAGCTACACCATTTTGTTGTGGTGTGCCGGGCATTGTATATTGAGCAACAATACTTTCCATTTCCAGAAATCTAGCAAATGAGCCCGGGTTATGGCCGGATTCAGTGTATCTACCGTAATACTTACCACCTTTATCGGATCCCACTACTTTAATTTTCATGTCTGATTGCTTTTTGATTTCTGCCTTAAATATTTTAAAGATATTTCAAGCATCAGATTTTTCTTTAATCAAATAGACACAACCATATTGTGAGAAATCATCTATAAATGTGATAAAGTATTCATTTCCTGTAAAACATGGAACATGAATTTTACTACATCTATCTGTATGAATAATTTCTAAGGGTGCATAACTCCTTGTGGCACATTTCTTGTTTGTATGATTTGTTTTCCTTTTATACAGTCAATACAAACACCATAATCGGTGAGATCAAGATTGGGCAATAACCCATTAGTCACCAGTCTTTTTATTCTTTGTTCAGAGATATGCCCTAATCTTTTGTGCCATAGCCTTGATGAGTTCTCATTTAGTGGCCTTCTTTTCATGCCTATGGGCAATCCACAATTAATGTGAGGTGTGTGTAAAGTTTGTTCATACATATAATCTAGCTTTAATCTACACAAACCATCACACATATAACCATTCCAATCAAAATATTATTGCTAAAAATATGTATAATGCCATGTCCAAAATTGAAATTAAATCAATTACAATCAAGTCTGAAAATTGAAATAAAATTTCTAGAAATATCAGGAACCAAGAAAGTATTATCTAAATCCAGGACATGCCTAGTGTCAAGCACCAACCTATAAATGCCTACAGCTTCGACCCTTGATTCCTTTTTATTCCCCATCGTAATGGTTTTATCGCTGTCATTTGGAGTCTGCCTTGAAAGGAATCCTTGCACACAACTAGATACATGAATGGTTGCTTTAGAGTTGACACACCAAGAATTTGATGAGATATTAGTTAAGTTGGTTTCTTGAATACAAAAGATAGTTTTTTACCTCTCTTTTCAAACTAGCTTTTACGCTTTAGGCAATCCTTCTTAAATTGTCAATTCTTCCCACACAAAAAAAAAAAAAAAAAAAAAAAAAAAAAAAAATCTTCTGTGCTCCTTTCTCTTTCCTGTTGGGCTTTGCTTCCTGAACATTGGCTTTCCTTTTACCTTTTCCTTTTCCCTTGGACTTATTTTAGGAGGAAAAAATTAACAATTAATTGTCCCTCAGTCTTAAGCCTCCTTTCTTCTTGATCAAATTTTGCGATCAACTCATTCAATGACCACGGAGTTGAGCTTTGGTTGTAAGCTACTTTAAATGGGCCAAACTCAAGAGGAAGAGAATTGAAAATGAATTGCGCCAAATGTTTTTCCAGACACGGTCATATCAACTTCCTTCAATTTAGAAGCAATATTTTTCATTGTAAATATGTGTTCTCTTACTCCTGACGTTCCATTATATTTTATGCTTGTAGGACAGCTAATCAAGGATGCACCTAAAGCTTTATCAGTTAGTTGAAACTGACCTTTTATAGCTTCTAGTAGGTCCTTTGCATTTTTTTTGCTTCGATGGAATCTCTAATAGTCCTGAAAATTGAGTTTAAAATAATTTTTATCACAACCTTATTAGCCTTAATCCATTTATTACAGTTAACCCTTTCATCAACTGAACTCGCATCTGTGGGTATTGCTGGTTTAGGCTCATCAAAAGCCATATCAAGGTCCAAGTAAGTAATAGCTAACAATAACATGTCTAGCCATTCAATAAAGTTTGATCCATCTCGCATGGGTATATTCCCTAAAGTTGAAAGTGATGCCATGCAATGGAATTTGAAACTGAAGAAAAAATAAACAAGTAACAATAAGTTATGTAATGCTTTGAATTTATCTACACAATATACTTAAATTTAAAAGTGATATGAACATCATTGTAAAGCCATCTTTGGGTTGGAAAAACAATATGTAAATATATTACTTTTCTTTGATTAATATGACAATGTTTATAATATGTGATGTGATTTATTAAATAGATTCCTTTGGGTATAAATCAAATACAAGCAAAATACATTTATTAATCATGTCATATTCCAATTTCAAATTTGGACAATCGCACCTTTGGGCTTGATTGAACCATTTCCTTAATGAAATTGAAATTTTAAGTGTTGTCATATTCAAACAATAGAGTTTGTACTTCCTTAACTCAATTTAGAGAATTAAACAATTATCTTTAATTGGGTTGCTTTGGCGGCCACCAAATTAAGAAATTGTTGAATTCTTTAAATTAATAACAACACTTAAGTTATAAAGTTAGTTCACTCGGTCATCAAGTGTGATGAACCAATCATTTTATAGATCAATGGTCAAAATTATCATTAATTGATCATTGATCAACACCTAATATCTTTAATTGATTCACCATAAGCATACATCCATCCAATCCAAGAAATAAATAACTCTAAATATTAAACCATAGTGAGCATATTTGAATATTAACAATAAAATAGATCTCCAATTTTGCTAAATAAGTAAGATTAGCGGCGGAAGGAGCAAAAGGAGTTAAACATAATGTTAAAATATAATATGCTCTAATTTAGAGTGACTAATCAGTCTATCAGATTTGTCCAAATGATAGATCTCAATGCCATTAGTACACAGAAGAAAACGGATCGTCGTTCCATGTCCAAACGTGTCTTTTATGATAAAAATAAGATCTGGACCATTTATTATTGACCAATCTATTCAACTCTGAAATTGATTAATGAATTCAGAATGTAATTTATTGCCAACAAAATCACTTTAACAACTCTGATCGGATTGAATAAACAATATATGAGAATAATTAGAATTAGACTTTAATGATCAATCGCACTTGATCTTGACCAATCAATGCCCAAGAAAAACTTCCAGAATTCAATTAGCCCTATTAATGTACGATATAATGATTTGATGGTAAAAAAAAATATCATCAGAATAATGAGAACCATCAATCACACTATAACTTATAATTTCATAGTGTAGGGTCAAATTCTAGACTTTGATTTGGGTCACCTCTGAAACTTATTTTGGTTAATTGAATGTACTAATATATACCGTCTAATAAGTGGGTACAACTGAAATTTTTTCTCAAAAACTGAAATGGGCTTAGTGGGCCCTTAATGGGTCAAGCCCAACCCATGATTGGCCCATAAATGGGCCCATACCTGAACTTGGCCAAGTTTAAAAAAAAACTAATGAATAGCAGATCAGGTCAGTTGGGGCCGAACCAAGACCTGACCCTACCCATCCAGCTTGGGTAGCTAGGCTGGGCTAGTAAGGTTGGGTTGATCGAACCCGCCTGCCTGGCCCAGCCATTCAGAATGAAGAGTATTGTTGTGGAAGGTGAAGCGGCAAAACAAAATACAAAAAATCATTCACCGCGTTGTCTTGCGCACTGTATGAGCAGGATAGTGCACAATCCTTTATTTATTTATATTAATATAAACTTTAATAATAATGAAATAATCATTATAAAACAATACAAATAAATAAAAAGAAATTATATCATCTCTGTAACTTTTTCTTTCTTATACCCATCACGTTATCAAGCTACTGGCATGCCCAAAACGAACATGAGGTTAAAACCTTTGACGTAATTCTTAAACAATTTTTTTTTTTAAATTACAGAAAATAAATCTTTCATTCACATCTATTTCAGGTAGGGATGGGCACTATAATCCTCATTTCTGAGGCTATCATTATCCAAAAAATTGAATATCCTTTATCAAATAACCAAAATTTCTTTTATCTGGGTATTTGGGTTTTTTATTCCCAGAAGAACCAGGAAGCCCCGACAAAACAATAATGGATCATTGGATTGAAACCAACCTGTCTCTGATACCAAATGTTAGAAAACTTAGAGTTTTTAAACCCTCTCTAAGATCAATCCAATAATACTATAAACATCATATCTAAACCATTAAAGTAATTAAATGGTACATGATTGTCCCATCTTGAACTTCCGATCCAACAGAAGATTAGTCTTCAATGGGGAATCACAACTTTCTTGTCCAGTGCCTTTCTTCTCTGGTAAGTGATGGTTGCATAAATACGTTCGTTGCCAATAGAGTTACGCTCTAAATCTCTCATTCCATCAAGAAGAGAATAAATACTTATGACGGTTATAAAAGGAAAATTAAAGAAGACAAAATCCATTAAAGAAATCCTCAACGTGAGATAATCAATCATTTATATATGGTCATGTGGGCCACAACATTCAGTCCAACAAAGATGGGAAAGGATGGTGAAAAGTTGTGGCGATGCGCAGATGGGTTACGTGGTTGGGTTGTCTGTCAGTCATGGATGAAGGTGTAGGGGCTGGTTTGTTGAAGGTGGAGTAGGTTGTCAGTCAGTGATGCAGTGTTCCAGTTTGAAAGTGGAAAAGAAGTCGGAGGATCAGTAGAGGTGGGGTCTGTTTCTAGTAAAGTGAATAAAGCTGACTTATGATTGTTTGATAGCGACGGTGTTGAGAACGTGGAACATGCGGATGGTGTTGATCATGTTTGGTTCTGTACGGACTGGTTTTGGAGACGAGTAGTGACCAAAGAGGGTGGAATACAGAGATGAATCATGAATTGAAGTGGGTAAGAGCAGAGATGGGTTCAGGTGGGTAGAGGGGCGTCTGGTTGGGTGCAGACAACAGAGAAATGTTGCAGAGTCGACTTTTGAAATGGGTTAACTAGTATGAGATGGGTCTTGTGGTTGAAGATGGTGGACTGAGTTATGAGGCTGGGCTTGGGTGTGGCTTGTTTCCGGCAATAGGCGGTGTGAGGAAGTGGATGTTGTGCTGATGTGGAGGACACAGATTAGCTCATAAAAGGGATTGAGAAGAGGATAATTTCTCTCTAAAAAAAAAAAAACAGAGATTTACTTATCTATCAATCGAGTCCATATCTCATCAACTCAAATATTTAAATTAAGCATAATCTATTCCATTCATCATTAGCCATCCTATTAGCTTAATTATTTCTAAACCACAATGAGTCCCATGTGTAGATAGGTGCTAAGGTGTGCATGACAAATGATGATGCAAATAATGAAAAAAAGTTAGCATAAAAATAATTTAACGCAAAAATGATTAAGAAAAATGAGTGGGATCCACAAGAGGTTAAATCTAAACGGTCAAGATTATTTTAATAAAAAAATCAAGAGATCGGGTCCTTACAATTACCTCTTGATTCGAACCAAGTTTTTCTTTTCAGACAGTTTGTCGAAGTGGCCTTTCTTTCCACAAAAGAAGTATTCTTTGTGGGCTCTTTCTTCTTAATTGGCTTTTCAGCTTTCTTTGGAACTTTAATCTTATCCTTTTTCTTTCCTTTAGATTTGTTTTGGGAGACAATGTTGACTATTATTTAACCTTCAGCTTTCAGCCTCTATTCCTCTTGATCACATATAACAATCAATTCATTTATAGTCCACGGAGTTGAATTCGATTATATGCCACCTTAAATGGACTGAAAGAGGGAGGAAGAGAGTCGACGATGAATTTCATCATCCTTTGATTTTGCAACAATGTTCGTCATGATTAAAATATGTTTTCTTACTCTCATAGTCCCATCATAATTCAGATTTGTCAATTGGTTCATCAAAGATGCACCAATAGCTTTATCCGTCACCTCAAGTTACTTTTTTACAGAACCAAGGAGATCCTTTGCATTACCCTTAATTACAAGTCACCTCTTATACTTTCATAAACGTAATTTGAGATAATCTTAAAGTAAATTTTATTACACCTTATTCATTTTTCATAATTTGCCTTATTGGTGGTTGAACTCATGTTCGTAGGCTTTGGAGGCATATGCTCATCCAGAGCCACTAGCGGAAGGCCCTCGTGCTCAGCACGGGCAATGTAATTAGTGGTAGTTATAATGTAAAGGTCTAAAATAAAAAAAATCGATAGAAGTAGTTTAGTGTATAAATCTAATGAAAAAAATCAATGAGCTATTTATTAGAAAGGATGGAGAAGAGGAAATGGCTTGTGGCGTTTAAAGGTGAGAAATATAGAGACGTGAATAGAAGCACAAAGAGAAGATGAAAGAGTTTATGTAACATTAGATTAGTAAAAAAGAACGTTATTAATAGGGCTAACATTAATAGGAGAATTAATGAGTGACATTAGTAGGAGGTCAACATGAGAAGAGTCAAAATCAAATTTGAAATTGATAGTGAAAGGTAAATGTTAGCATTAATATGTCTAACTAGTCAACAAAGTTCGATCCATTCAGGATGGGAATGGACCCTAAACATGAAGGTAAGAACATAGATTTGGAGGTTGTAATTACACAAATTACATTTATGCTTTGAATTTAAATAGTACAAAAAAAATTGGGGAGTAATGGTACATCATTGCAGTTCCACCTTTGGATTGAAAAAACAACATGTGAGTTATTACTCTTTTATAATTAAATAAGACACATGTTAATAAAACATGTCTCGAATTAGTTGACTATACCTTTGGGCATAGAACAAACTTACCCGCGACACGTTTCTTAAATACATCTTACTCCGATTTCAAGTGATTTAAAGACGATCGAACCCTTGGGCCGACCGTCAATCTCCTAAATGAAATTACCATTTATGGTTATTGTTGTCACAATATTTAATTGAAGATTTCTTTAATTCAATCTTATGAATACACAGTTTATCATAACCGGGCCACTTCAGTGACATCGAAGCCAATAACAAAAAGATAGTTTCGAATTGAAAAGTTCAATAAAACTATATGATCAAATAAGTCCCTTTAGAGTTATCACATAATTTGATTTTTTTTATTTTACTAAATTATCAATGCTTTAATGTGGCCCACAAATATTTTAATTTGGGCACACGATCAATCCAAATGGTAACTAATTGACTCATTGATTTTATTGGATTACATTTCTTTCATAGTTGCCCTTTATATAATTCATCATCATCATCACAAAAGCCTTGTCCCAACTATGCTGGGGTTGGCTACACGAATTCTGTTTCTCCATTTCGATCGTCTTGAACCAAATCCTCAGATAAATTACACTTCTTCATATTTAGTTTTACTACCTTGATTCATGTCCTCTTTGGCCTACCCCTTCTCCTTAGTGGCCCATCAATCTTCATAACCAAACTTCTCCTTACCGACGCCGTTACCAACCTACGTTAGACATGCCCAAACCATCCCAAACAGATTTCTTTAATTTTATCTTATATTGTTGCCGTACCCTTAAATGCTCTAGAAAGCAAGCGCTCATTTCTAATTTTATCCTTCCTACACATCCTCATCTCTACTACATCTATTTTGTGCATATGTTGCTTCTTGATTGGCTAACATTCTGCTCTAGGAGCCCTTTATATGATTAATGATCAAAATAACTTTAATTGGGCCATTAATCAAGTCCTAATATGTTTAATTAATTCATCATCACAAAGCATTAATTTAATCCAACCATTGATTCTACTCTAGTTTGGCATGAAATCACATAAACATACACATAAACAACAAATATTAACTATGATCAAGCTAAATTAAGTGCAAAAATTAAACTTTAATGAGTTAAAGTTAAGTTAATCAATTATACACAAAAATTAGAATCACTTTTTAACTCATCCGAACCATTAATCATGAAGATCTTATTGAAAAAAACTCATAGGTGAAAACTGATAAAAAAAAAATTGAGCTCGGATGAATTTGTAATTGCAAAGTAAAATTTCAGCCATTCAATGTTCTTGGATCTTGTTAACCTGGCGTTGATCAGTCACATCAGCAAATTGTAACGATTCAGTTTATTAATTTAATGGTTTGGATCTGTTAGACTAGTTCTATAATGGTCCCAATTAATAGGTCTATTCAACAATTCTGTACAAACTAATATGTACAATTTTTTCTGGATTTGGGCTCTAAAAAGGTCAGGTCGGGTTAGATTCTATTTGTCGAAAAGATTCATTCTTTAATGGTTGCTGGTCATAAACTTCAGTCGGTCAAATCAAGTCGGGTCAGACTTGACCTGGTCTTACCCATTTATTGTCTTATTAACCTAATCCTTACCTAACCTAAGCCTGGCAAGCAGACTCGATTAGAACCTGGCCCAACCTGAACTGGCCCAAATGGCAGAGAGTGAGAGAGAGAGAGAGAGAGAGAGAGAGGCAAAAGTGACGGCATTTCCGCACAGGGAGTGTGCTATGCACAGTCAAATCTTATATGTTTTTTTTTTCTTTGATTCTCTGCCTTTTAATTGTGCAATGCAAAGATCTAAGTTTTGTCCAAAATCCTTCACACCTCCCTACCCTTTCATGGCAAGGATCTAAAATCTAACCCATCTTGCAGAAAACTAAAATCTGCCAATGATCAAAACAAACTCCAAAAAAAAAAAAATCCAAAAAAATGAGAAATAAATTGCATAAATAGATTTAAGCCAAGAACTCTGTACGGATCCTTTGTACACAGAGAAGGAAGCCTTGGATTGGGCTTTTTGGTTAATCCTAAAAACTAGATGGATAAACCCAAAGACTCAAGGCAAGAAGGGAAGAAACTCCAATTCACAACAATGAGAGATTATTTAGATTAGACCCAAATGTCCCGATTCTCAGATACCAATTGTTAGAACTATTCCCAAAAACCTCAATATCAACATGTAACTTGGATTTAATCTGAACAATATAAGAATATAACTAAATAATCAAAATAAATTATACCTCCAGGATCCATAGCTTTTATCTTTGGGATTTACAACTCTTGATTACTTCTCTTCTGTAAGGTATGGGTGATGGCTTCCTTGCAAGGATTTTAGGTCCAAAGTTACCTATAGTGTCCCTTTTATAGGTTTTCTCATATGCATCTTGTAGGGGGGAATTTTGAAAACGTCTTCGGCTGGGTTTGGGTCAGGGCTGACCCGACCTGCCAACCCAAACTAGAGAGAGGAATGATTCGAATGGAGATCTGGGATAGCTGGTGGAAGGAGAGATATTGAAGACCTGGTTTTGTTTTTTTTTTTTTTTTTTTTTTTTTTTTTTTTTTTTTTTTTTGGGGGGGGGGGGTGGGTGGGGAGGTTGTGAAACGCCCCACGACCCAGTTGCACAATTGTTACTTAGTCACCACGAGGTAAGAAGTGGGAACGTGCGCTAGCAGGAGGTAGAAAATCTAGGGGGGGGGGGGGGGGGGTGAAACGCCCCACGACCCAGTTGCACAATCGTTACCTAGTCACCACGAGGTAAGAAGTGGGAATGTGCGCTAGCAGGAGGTAGAAAATCTAAGGGGAGTTCGCATAAGAAGAGGGGAGGATTTGATGACAAAATAAGAACAACACCCGAGACCAATCGATATCCAATTTTTCCCAAGATCCATCATTGACTTGGGCATCGGAGAGACCTCAGTCGGGCGATCCGATTGGGATTACACTGTTATCGTTTTTTAAACCGGAGATCCATTCAGAGAAATTATGCGGGAGAGAAGGAGGATTGATATCGCATTGACAGGTCGGGCCGACCTACCCACACAAAAATAGACTTTACACATCTCTTTCATAAAGAGACACGAGTCATAATTATTTTTTGAGTGTATTGAGAAGATTACACCGGATAAAAGGAATTTCAATAGCCATTCATGCACTTGTTGATTCACTTAGATAGAGGGAGAGTCCATCCGGTGGTCATGTGGACTACACTAAATGGTGTTTCAACAATCCATAAATCGATGATTGGATAGCCAAGTGACATGTACATTGTCAACCAAATGAGTCAGCCTTATGTTAAGGTTGAACACTTGCACACTGTGAATATGATGGTGGGTTAAATTAGATTGAAATTTGGCTTGAAGTTGATATGTGGGTAGTTATTTTGGGCAGTTTGAATATTAGATGTAGGCCATAATGATGGGTTTAAAGCATGGATTTAGACAAATTAGTTAGTGAACTTGCCAACTATGTCTTGAACAAGATGAATCAAAAAGTTAATTAAATGAGCGAACCTCATCGAGTTTTAAAATAAACTTAAACCTTAAATTATGAATTACTACTCAAATGCGTAGTTTGAACTCTGCACAGAAAACTATGGTCTCAAATCTTCATTCAAGATTTTCAAATGATGTGGTCCATGGAAATTAAAGATATCTCCTGTGATTTAAAAGTGAGATTAAGTACTATTATAAGGATTCAAAATTAATGTTGTGTTCATTTCAAACTTGGAGAAGTCGCTTAGATGTGGAGGCGGCAACTTGATTTATGTTTCAAACTCTCATTTTATGTGAACTAGATCGAGAACACACAAAATACGCCAGGGAGTATAGAAGAAACACCAAGTGAAATAGATGTTTAGCCCGCAGTGTTCATATATGAATTAACGTTTTGATAATTAAATGTGGAATTTCCATTTTAAATGTTTCCTTAAACACGTTGTATTTTTAGATGTCCATCAATTGACAGTATAGTAATGGAATTAATCTCACTCAAGATATGGCTCAACAAATCCACAATTGAGATAGAATTTGTGATGGCCTCTTTATAATGTTTTTTTTTAGGAAAAATATTTGAATGCTCAAATAATTTATCAAGAAAATACGAGGAGAGGAAAACTCGCATATGCAAGGAGAGGGGGGCAGCCAGGGTCGAATTGAGTTTTTGACATACCTTATGACTACATTGTCATAAAGTGATTCTAATTTTTGTGCATTATTGACATACCTTACTGCTCAAATTTTCTTGGCGGAGGAGACTTTACTTTTCCAGTTATTGTGACCAGCCAAATAGGTTAATATAAGAATCAAATATTTTTTTCGCAAAAAGATTAGCCAAAGGTCCCTTAACATTCTCATTTAAGGCCTCTAATAAACAGAATTTTCGGTTAAGGCCTCTAGTCCATGCGGCTGAACTTATTTCAGGCGGAGGTTCCTAGGTATACCCGATCATATATTTTCATGAATGATTTTCCCTTCTAACTGTCAAAATTTATGTCACGCATTTTATCCCTACTTTTAAGCTCATTAACACGATCTTTAATGACCGATTTTCCCATGTAAACGCCTCAAGCTGTCTCGCGGATTTTATTTTCAAGTTGTAGATCAAGTTTTGAAATTTAAATGGGAGGAAATGATGGTTGATAGATATCTGCCTACAAAATCTCCTTTCTAAAACAAATCATTTGTATTCATTCTAGTTATGTGTGAGAGTTTCTTTGATCTTCTATGGTTTTCTTCCTAACGTGGCTACTATATCTCCTTTCCTTTTGTGTTATCATCATTTTTTGTTATGAGTATTTTCTCCCCCTTTTCGAATCAGATCGTCGAGGTAAGCATCAATCTTAGGTACAATTTGTTATATTATTCGTGATTTTATTAAGTGTTCATAGATGTGCAATTCTTGATGTGTTCAATTATTCGATGTTCATGGATGTACAATCATCCTAGTTGTGTTTCATTTCTTTTTATTCCTGAGTTTGGTTCATTTGTTATAGTTACATATAAGTTCAGCTAAAATTTATCTAAATTTATATCACAAACTACATAAATTTATCTGATTTTTTGACATCCCTTATGGCTACATATAAAGTCAGGTAATTTTATCTGAATTATGACGCAAACTCAAATAAATTTATTTATATTCTATCAGAAACTCAGATAAATTTATCTGAGTTTTCATTCTCTTTATTCTTGAGTTTCGTTCATTTCTTATGGTTACAAATAAGGTCATCTAAATTTATGTCACTAACTACGTAAATTTATCTGATTTATTGATATACCTTATGGCTACATAAAAGGTCAGGTAATTTTATCTAAATTCTGATGCAAACTCAGATAAATTTATCTGTATTCTATCACAAACTCAGATAAATTTATCTGAGTAAGATTCATTGCTTACACCAGATAAAGTCAGTTAAATTTATGTGTTTGTTTGATTTTTTATAGTTACAGGTAAAGTCAGAGAAATTTATGAGTTGTGTGAATTTTATATGTTTCCACAAAATTTTCATTTTTTATTCTATGTGTTTCTTTCATCTTTTGAATTTCTTAATGGAACATTCGCTCATGCTTTTTTGAAAATTTGCTATGTTCACTACCACATTCACTTCATTGAGAACATTAGATATGATGATTTCGTTAGGCAAGTTTGTAAAAAATGGAAGAGCTTGTCGCTCAACATGTTCTGATTGACATGTGCATTGCCTGGGCACCCAAAGTGCATGCTGGACAACGATTCGTACTTGTTGAGCTTGTCCATGTTGGCAGCTTTAATGGGAATACAAATAGTTAATGTATTTGTATCAAAATTATTGGAATCTGATGATAATGATAGAGATGATAATGGGGATGATTTGGGTGAAGACACCATAGCATTAGTGGATTACGAGGATACAGATATGGAGATAGATCTCCTTCCACAGTTTTGTTCACACAAGGAGAGGATTTTACTTGATCTCTTCGAATTGGGTAAATGGTATCAGAAATGTGGAACAGAGGTTTCAGGGTGGGGTTGCTGAATTTTGAAATGTATTGTGCAAAGACTCGATTGAGGTGGGGTTTGAGTTCGTCTACGTGAAGAACGACAAAGTGAGGGTCACAGCTGAATGCCCTCGCAACCACTCTAAGGGTTACAAGTGGTGTGTTCATGCATCGATTGAGAAGTCTACTGGTTATTTTTGTATTAGAACATTAAAGAACGAGCATAAGTGTGGTGCAGCAATTCGTACGTCCAAGAACAATCATATAAGCTATGAATTTGTTACTAATTTGGTGATGAATCATATTTGAGAGCTGACCAAACCAATTGGCATTGTGCATCATTTCAAGACAAATTACAGGCACCATCACATACCATCACACACACACACACACACACACACACACACACACACATGTGTGTGTGTGTGTGTGTGTGTGTGTGTGTGGGGGGGGGTGGGGTGTGGCGCGGTGGCGCACACGCTGTAGGGGGATACATCGCTTTCTTTTGACCATTTTCATTGGTACATTAAGGTAGCGTTGGAGACGAATCTAGGTAGCCTTTTTGTGTTAGATTATGATCAATCAACCATATGCTTCAAGCGGTTGTTTGTGTTGTTCAATGCTTCGATCTATGGTTTTTAATCATGTCCTTTGTTGTTTTTGAATGGAACATTTTTGAAAGGCAAATACCAGCAACAGGGAAGGACGATAACCAAGGTAAACTATCATCTTGCATATTCTGATAATTTTGTACATTTTTTAATAATGCTGATTCTGTGTTCTGTTTTTAGTGTTTTTGTCATCATGCAGATTAATTGGTAAAAATTGACTATTTGTTTTTATTTGTTAGGTTTGTTTCCACTTGCTTTCGCGATGGGAGACTCATAGACGGAGGTAATTGGACATGGTTTTTGCAGAACTTGAGGGAAGTAGTAGCTTATGATCATCCTATCACTTTCATTTCTGACAGAGATCTTGGCCGTTTCTTAGAGGGTGTTGCATGTGTATTTCTGTTCGCTCATCATGCTTTCTGCCTCCAACATTTAGAGGCGAATTTGAGGGACAAGTTGCCAAGGGGTAACACAAATGAATTTAGAGAGAGGATGGTTACATTGCTCCTTGAATGTGCATATGCGCCCCCCACCATACCTGCATTCCATGCCAAGCTGTAGGTGTTGAGGTGTGAAGGTGGTTCCAATATGGATAGATTTCTTTTAGGACCGCCTCATTACGGGTGGAGCAATGCTTATTTCAAGGGTCGGCGATATGGTGAGATGTTTTCGAATGCAGCCGAGTCTTTCAACTCCGGGATTAGAGAAGCGCGTCACGTGCCCATTACGAAGATGGTGGACATGACCGGGGTTAAGATAATCAAACAGATGGCCAATAGAAGGGAAGTGTCTAGAAGATGGAAATGAGTGATTTGCCCAGATATGAGGCTAGAGGCTTCAACCGAGCTTGGCAGGCCCCAGACTGTTTGGCATTCAAGCGACACTGTTTATGATGTTCATTCGTACCCATCGGTGACTGTCGATCTTTACAGCCATATATGTTCCTGTTATTAGTAGCATAGTAATGGCTTCCCGTGCGCCCATGCCTGTGCTGCTATTCAAAAGAGTAGGAAGGATTTGCATCTTTTTGTGGACCACTATTTTCACACACAGACATACAGGTGTGCATATTCAAAGCCGATATTTCCCATTCCAACTATTGGCAAGCCAGAGCCAACAATTGTTGAAGCCATAATGATTCAAACGCCCGTGGTGAAGCGCCAATCTGGAAGGCTGAAAAAGAAGAGGATCTTGTCAAGAGGAGAGATCACAAGGCAGATAAAATGTGGGTGATGTGGAAAGATTGACAGTCATAATAAGAAGTTATGCAAGGAGCCTATTCCTTAAATTTCAACCCTTTATCATCGATAATTGGTTGAATTTGTCTTCGTATGTAATTTGGTTTTGATATTGTCTGATTGTGAACATGTATAGAGAATATGATCTGAATTTTGTTTAGTGATTTAAACTTCAAAGTATTGAAAGTTTAGGATCCTTACCCTAGAAGGGGGTGAATAGGGTGAGCTACAACTTAGTGACCAATAATGCCCAATTTTAAAGTTTTTTAATTCAGTTAGTCACAAGTGGTGATATAAAACTAAAGTGCGGAAGCTTATAAAAACCATCACCACAAAGCATACACCATCACACAATGATTTATAGTGGTTCGGCCTCAATGCCTCATCCACTACCGGCTTATGATCTCCATCGGATTTCCGCTATCTAGTCTTTTCAAAAGGTTAAGCAATAACCTCTAACAATGTGCTTTTCTTGGCGAAGCAATAACCTTTACATAATGCTTTTCTAAGGCTAAGCAATAACCTCTACACTATGCTTTTCTTTAGGCTAAGCAATAACCTATTCAATATGTTTTACTTAGGCTAAGCAATAACCTTTACAAGAGTGGATTTCTCAAATAAGTGTCTACACAAACACTTTAAGAGATACAATTGAAGCTCAAATACATTTGTCTCTAACATAGGCTGATATGAAATTGAAAAGCAAACTCACACAACACTCTATGAAATGCAAATATGACTGCTCATGGTGTTTGTGTGAAAACTTCAATCAAGTTTAAACATTAAGCCCAATGTGTATATGCTCAAAGCGTTTAAAAGTTTAAGGCACATAAATAGATTTGATTGAAGTGAAATGCAAATCAAATGTATAAATACTAACTTGTTGATGACATGAAAACCAAAGGTTCACAAGTTGTATGAAACTATTAAAGACTAAACATGTGATGCATTTATAATGTTGTTTTAAAAAACCAACTAGGTTAACCATTGCTCTTATGTGATTGAAAACAACATATGTAGATTCAACCAAGTAAATGATTCATGCTATAAAAGAAATCAAAGATTTTAGCAAAGCATGATTTTTGTAATTTAAAAGAAACTTGGTTTGAATCAAGGTGAAGAATCCAATACAACTAAGACCAAAGATTAAATGTAAGTAATGGATTCAACACATCGAAGTTATCATGCTAAAATTCATTTACCAATAATTTAAACAAAGCATGTAACATATGATTAGGAAATTGAAGCTTACTTAGATGATTAACTCATGATTCCAAGCTTTAGCTTCATTTTATGACCCTTTAGCCTTCCTTAGCTCATTCCCCTTTGTTTGACCTCAAAACACCTCAAGAATGGTCTCTTGGATACACAATAGCCCAAGGAAGAGCTCATTTAATAGAAAAAAAGGAGTTCCAATGGCTCTCAAGTTGGTTAACCGACACTTAGAGTGTGGTTAACCGAATTCAATGGTTATAAGCCCAACGGTCTTATTTTTGAAAAATTGCTTTTAGCGGCGGTCGCAGCCACCGGTAAAAGTGATATATTAGCCGCTAGTAAAAGTTTAATTTTCCCAAAAATGTGTTTTTCAAAGTATTTTTCTTAGGGGGACTTTGGGCCGTGGAATCAAGCCTGGAAACATGTTTTAAATCAATCTAAGAGTTTTAAAAACATGAATCCTAAAATGCCTAAGATAATTTGAAAGTTTTAAAATCATAGGCTTGGTTGATTAAAAAAAAAAAATTATTTTCAGACTTAATGCATCAAGTTTAAAATCCAAAACATGCATGTTACATGATTTTTAAAAGTCTTAAAAACAATGCATGTGTGTAAATATAGATTTCAAGTTTTTCTAAATCAATGCTCTTGTGAAAAATTAAATGATAATTAAAATGTTAATGCATCCATCACATAGCAAAACACAAAATCCCTAACCAGTATTGTAGACACCTCATTTGACCCCAATGATAGCCTTAAATACCTGTTATATATAGTGGTGCCCCCATTTCACCCATAATTGAATGATTAATGGTATAATTTAGATTATTAAATGACAATGAAGATGCTTGTTGATAGTTTTCGACTTAGTTCGATAATTTCTAAAAATTCATGAGAAAAAAGCCAAATTGCGTCGAGATCCCGAGTCAAACTCACTATTCACACAAGGAATGGACCATGACACTAATTACATGTACTTCGGACCACTTAAAACATGCTTAGGCCAATTTCCATAAAGATTACGCTTATCTTGCCTAAATGTCACCAAATCAGTGTAAGTTTGGGACCTAAATCCATTGATCCAAATGACTCCTTGTCGACCTCTGATCATTAGGATCTATGGACCATTGGATTCTACGCTTTGAGATCTTTCCGACGGTATGTAGAACTCCAGAATCCGACCAAATGGTCAAAAGTTATAAACTTCTGAAGTTAAGAAGAGATGAAAATCCACCTAGGCACCACCTCATGGGCGCCCAGGTTGCAGAATTTCACATAGGCGCCCCAGGCTGAGCGCCCACACTGTCCAAGACCACCTAGACACCCCAAGTTGGGAAACCACCCTCCAAATTCATTAAATTGGCCTAACAATAGTATGGGACCACTCAACATAGGGACCCAACTTCAAAGAGTTGAAACCCCACCTAGGCATCATCCCTGTGCCGCCCAGCTTGCTGACTACCACATAGACACCACCCCTGTGGCGCCCAGCCAATTAAGTACCTATGTAGGTCCCCCATAGACGAACATTTATCCATCCAATCTCGCCGGGACCACTCCAAATTGGACCAAGCTCCGAAAATGAATCGAACCCACCTAGGCGCCACCCTATGGGCGCCCAGAATGCCCAATTCCACCTAGGAGCCACCCCCTGGGCGCCCAGCCTATCTGCCAAACCCTAATTTGCCCAAAACCCTAAATCCGCCTTGGGATGAGCGAACCTTCTAGAAACTCGTTTGAGAGGTAACCCTAAGCCCTTTTGCACACCCAAAACCCCTATATAAGGATCTCTCAACCCCATTTGCAAAGGGGGCTACCAAAAAGAGAGAAAATAGAGAACAAGAAAGAGAGAAGGGTAGCCACCATAAGAGAAAACCCTAGATCTAGAGGGGAAGAAGGGGAAAGAGAGAAGGAGGCTCTCATATCTTCAAGATCTAGAAGGAAGAGATCATTTAGAGCCATAGATTTTCGCAAAAGCCATGGTCTAGGAACTTGAAGAACAAGATATAGATCAGTATTCCTAGATCTCTTCCATTCCATTATTGTTCATCTTCATTCTTGATTAGAAACATGCTTAGGATCATGCATATATCGTAGATCTACATTAGGATTGCTATTTTCTTAATAAATCTAGCATTAATTCATCGTCATGTTAGGAACATGCTTAGGTTCATGCAAGTAGTGTAGATTTGCATTAATTTTGTCATTCTGATTGCATAACTTGAGCAGATCTTGCATCTGCATCATCATCCCCATCATTTAAATCGGGTAGATTGCAAAGAACTCTCGATAGTTAGGTTGGGCACCACCCTTTGGGCGCCTATCCTCTTTGAGACACGCTGGGCGCATTCACTGTACTTTGCTGAAAACTTTTGCTAAGCAGGGTAGGCGCCCAAGTGGACTTCTCTACTTTCGAGCGCAATTTCTGATCTTTTGAGTTCAATTCGCGTCGGAATTACATAGTAGTGATATGCTTGGTTGTTTGATTTGTTTTGAACTTTGAATTATCATTTCTGTTACACATCATATTATAGGATCATTCAAATCATAAAATCATAAAAAAAAATAAAAAAGAATCGTAAAACATAAAATCACTTCTTCTCTTTCCTTATTCTCTAGTATATTGGAGAAGAAACCAAAAACAAATCAAAATACATTCAGAAAATTCAAAAATAATAGGTAGATACTCTAGTTTTTCGAATTTTGCACCTAAGTAGGTTAAACCCTAATTAAATAAAAATTGACTATGACATTATAATTAATTAACCTAAAAAATCATTAAATCATTGCAGACCCTAAAACAGAGATTCTTAATTAATTTGGGCCAAAATTGGATTAAGGGATCACTAAAATTAATTTAGGAATCAAAATTGTCAGGATAGGCTCCTCACCTTTGGAGCCTAGCTTGCTTGTCCATTGGAAATCATTAATTAAAGACTAAACCTGATTAACTAAGACCTTAATCAAATCCTAAATAACACAATAACACACTTTTAACTAAAAAGACCTAGAACCTTAATCAATTCGAACTAGAATTAACCAAAAAATCACAAAACTCAAAAACCCTAAAGTCTGTCAACCTGGACACCACTCCTTGGGCGTCCATCTTGCCAAAACCACCTAGGTGCCACCCCCTGGGCACCCAGCCTGTCAAATCCACCTGGGAGCCAACCCTTGGGTGCCTAGCCTACATTTCCCTTGAAAACCCTTAATTAAAAACCAAACCTAATTAATTGAGATCCAACTCAATCCCTAAGATTAATTAGAAATTAATTAGAACATTAGAATTAATTAACATAAAAATTACTAAATCATTAAAAACCCTAAAACAAAGTATTGATTAATTCGGACCACAAATCAGATTAAGGAATCACTAGAATTAATTAAGGAACCCTAAGTATTAGGATAGGCTCCACCGCCTTGGAGCCTAACTTGCTCATCCGTTAAAAACCCTTAATCAAGAACTAAATTTGATTAATTAAGACCCTAATCTCACCCTAATTAATATAGTACAAGACTTTTAAGCTTAAAAGACCTAGAACCTTAATCAATTCGAACTTAAATTGATCTAAACATCACCAAACCAATAAAAACTATAAAACAGTCAACCTGGGCGCCACCCCTTGGGCGCCCAGCCTGTCAAATCCACGTGGGCGCCACCCCTTGGGCACCCAGCCTTCCCATTCCCTCAAAAACCCTTAATTGAAGATTCAACTCAATTAATTAACATTCAAACCAATCTCAATTGAATACGAAAAGACATTCCCATCAAAATACATCAAATCCCATAAAAATTCAATCTTAAATTAATCTAAAAATCACCAAAAACGTTGAAACTGTCCACCTAGGCACCACCCCATGGGCGCCCAGGCTGTTCATTTCAAGAAAACCCCCCAATTAACAACTAAACCTATTTAATTAACATTCAAACCAATCCCAATTGAGTACAAAAATACACATCACATTAAAATTCATCAATTCCCATAAAAATTCAATCTTGAATTAACCTAAAAAACACAAAAGCAACCCAAACCCAAGACAGTAAGCCTGGGTACCACCCCTTGGGCACCCAGTTTGTCTAATCCACTTAGGCACCACCCCATGGGAGCATAGACTGCCAATTCCCTTGGAAACCACAATTAAGGATTAAACTCAATTAATTAAGATCTAATTCCATCTCAATTGAATACGAATAAACATCCCACATCCAAATACATCCAATCCTATAAAAATTCAATCTTGAATTATCCTAAGGATCACCGAACTGACCAAACTTCAAAACAATTAGCCTGGGCACCACCCTCTGGGCGCCTAGCCTATGAATTCCACTTAGGCACCATCCCTTGGGCACCTAGACTACCAATTCCCTTGGAAACCTCAATTGAGCATTAAACTCAATTAATTAAGATCTAATTCCATCCCAATTGAATACAAATAAACATCCCACATCTAAATACATCAAGTCCTATAAAAATTCAATATTGAATTAACCTAAGAACCATCATATAGACCGAAATCTTAAGACAGTCAGCCTGGGCACCACCCTCTAGGCGCCCAAGCTATCCATTTTAAGAAAAACCCCAAATAACAACTTAGCTTAATCAATTGACACTCAAACCAATCCCAATCGAGTACGAAGATACACTTCCCACCAAAATACATCCAATCCCATGAAAATCCAATCTAAAGACAACCCTAAAATACCCGAAACCCTTAAAAACCAACAAACAACAATGTAGGCTCCCCCCTTGTGGCGCCTAGCCTACATCTCTACCCTAATTCATCAACTCAACTAAAAACCAATAGTTAAACACCTTACAACTTAAATTAACTAAGACTAGAACCTAAAACAATCTCCGGACCCAAGGACCAGTAATTAAGTCTGATCCGGAATACTTAAAAATCAAAGATAATTCACCTGGGCGCCACCCCCCTTGGTGCCTATCCCTTCATTTGCACTGAAACGCGAATTCTCGACGTCGTTTCAAAACCCAGATCCGAATCATTTTGACATTTGAACATCAAAGACTTAGAACAATCTGAAACATGAAAATTTATCAATTATAGCCCACTAGAATTTGGAATATAAGTGAATTATCCCGAAAGTCATAAAAAAACACAAACTGTTAGGATAGGCTCCATCCCTTAGGCGACAACCCTGCTTTAAACACTGAATCGTGATTTTCAATTGCGTTTCGAATTCCGATTTGAAATTGACTGTAAAAACACATCCAAGAACATTAAAACAATTCACCGAACCAAAACATAGCCCTTAAAGCCCATTAGAATTCCAAAACGAAATCGAAGAGGTTGAAAAATACGAACTATCAGGATAGGCTCCACCCCTTGAGCGCCTATCCCTACTTGATATACCAAATTGTGGTTCTTAATCTAGTTTCTAATTCCGTATCAAAATTAACATAAACAGAACCTCTCAGGACGCATAACCATATTGAAAACTTAATTACCTTGACTTAAACTTCCTAGAATTTTGATTAGAGCCCGAAAAATCAAGAAAGCGCAAAACTGTCAGGATAGGCTCCTCCCCTGTGGCGCCTACCCTGTTTTTAGTCTGTTTGAGAATTTTGACCACGTTTCAAATTTTAGATTGAATTCATTAAAATTAGAATTGTCCAAAACTTAAAACAAACTTGAAAATAAAACATAATCCAACAAAAGCCAATCGAGACTCCGAATTATAGTCGAATTGTTGACAAATGCTAAAAACATTATAACAGTTAGGATAGGCTCCAACCCCTGGGCGCCTATCCCTGTCTTGACAACGAAGTGCAACTTTCGACTATTTCTGGAATTTTGATTCAAATTGAAAATAACAAAACCTTGAAATATTTAAAAACACATCAAACTGAACCCCAAAACATCCTTAAACCACTCTCTACCAAAATCACAACTTAAAACATACCAAATCAACTAAAACCTTACCCAACAAGCTGCTTAGGCGCAAGAACTATCAAACTTAGGCTATTTGCACCCTACGAATAAATTGGATTATCTTGTTAGGTAGCTTAGAGCATCAGGCTTCGCCACATCACTCTTCATGTTCCGTTAGGGGATTGGGAGAGCTGATGTGGGCGATCTAGGACCTTAGGTTAGGATTAATCCGATAATCAATAATAAAGCATTAATCACGTAAATCCAAGTAAATCCCCTAGTTAGGCCCTTCTAGCCCCAATATAAAAAATCCATAAAAACTATAAAACCTACAAAATCAAACCCAAAAAGATTTTCTTCTCTTTTCCTCCACTTCAAGTGCCAGATATTTAATCAAACTTAATGATAAAAGAGTATAAAGAATTGATTTCTAAAATTGGATAAATGAGAATGACGAGATGAGATGACTGATTTTACACACTTTTTATTTTGGCCCATTGGTCACCCTTAAACAAACACCAGCCCATCGGCCACCTTTAAGTCAACCTTGGCCCATCGGCCTCATTCAATCAATTACGGCCCATCGGCCTTTCACTTTTATTACTCGTGTATCGCACACAAAAAATACAGAAATCACAAGTCAAAATCTCATTTGCATCATCATTTTGGTTTGAAAAGTCATCCTTTAAACCCTATTTTGCCAAGGAATCAGACGGAGGTACCAGAGAACGGGGCCGATCATTCTCTTAAATATTTGGCACTTCCCCCTTATATTTTCTTTAGTTTTTATTTTATCTTACTTGGATATGATTATGCTATGTGAGGATTAACCCTTATTTGGACTTCAACTCATGACCCTGAATTGACCCAACATCAAAGAGACCCAAAGAGACTCAAATCAATGTGACAGGATAACTGTCGTGTGTTGCCGGCAGCACATTAGACGAGAGGAAGAACCCACCTCATTTATTTTTCTACCCACATTTCTTCGGCTTTCGTCAAAGAACGGTGTTATGGCCGTTACCGTAGCTAGCGATCGTGATCCATCGATTTTGAGGGTAGTCAGAATCCTCATTTTCGATGTAAAACTTAAATAGCATATATAGATGAATGGAGATTTCCCAAGCCATGTCGCTCCTCTAGGTGGTCAGAATTCACATCCGACAAGTATCAGTTTTGTTCTTATTGACGTTATCTTACTTTTCTAATGAATTTTAGATAAATTTATCTGATTTTCTATAAGAAGTCAAATAAATTTATCTGAATTCTTGACAAAAACTCAAATATCTTTATCTGAATTTCTTGAGGAACTCAAATAAATTTATATGGATTTTTTTCAAACCTAAGATAAATTTATCTATCTTTCTTTTAAAACTTAGACAAAGCATATTTACATTTCCAATTTCGTTTCATTGGCACCTTTCATTTACAAAGAGATACTAAAATCTTTGCAACATCCAACATTTGTAACATCCAAAAAAAAGAAAATCCCAGTGTAAACAATTTTGTGTACATATTTTATGCTAAAGGTTTTAGTATGTTCTTCAATAGATGGTCACTCCTCAAATTCTTTTTCAAGAATTCCCCTAGTGTTGAGGTTTACCAAGCTCCAACTTCGGTGCTTGTCGTTCAGGAATTTTTCAGCCCCCAAGCCATCAATGACTCTCTGTAGTAGCTTCTTAGTGACAGTCTGGCCATGAGCAATTTGCTTCATTATGTAACAGACGGCCACACTGTAGTCAACCCTGCAAAGGGACATGCTTTTGTTAATCCTTCATATTATTTAGTTTTATATGTTTTCCATTATATACAATGGGTTGGTGTTATGAAACTTACGACCACGTTTTTTGTTGTGGGGCATCTTCCACGCTAATTAATGGAGCGCTGATAAGTTGTGTCTCTTCAACGTTCAAGAAATTTTATTGGTCAACATAATTCTTCTATGAACACATAAATGGCATAATTTATGCCAGTCACATATATTTACACTTGTGCGGACCATGATTTAAATAATATTTTAGTGAATGACACATAATAGAACTCGTGCATCTTCCAAAGTAGTAGTAAGTTGTTTTAGGGCATCTTGGCCTCAAAGAATTATAATGCAACCATTGGCCCTCTTTCTGATCAAGCAGTAACAATGTCTAGTGGAATGGCTCAGCATCTTTCTTCTTTCCATTCGAGTTCATTGGAAAATGGACATATCTGTGATTTGCAATTTTTCTTGGTGAAATTTGAGGATGCAGGAACTTGCTCCTCATTTCATCATTCGATGCGGTTACCATTTTCTGCATGAAGATAGAATTAGTAAGCTGTTAATGTGATTTAACGAACTTAATTACTGACACATCAAATATGTTTTGTGTGTGCTTCCCAACATAAACTTGTGATGAAATAGGATTTTTTCGTCCTGCACTAGGCTTTCCTGTCCAGCTACCTTGAGTTCTTCTTGGAGATCCATCTGCTCTCTATATAGTAGCTCCCAAAAACAATGAATTACCTGATGGATTACAAACACATAATGTTATATGTGTTTTAATGTATAGATGCTATGTGAACATTATTATTTGTATTATATATTTATAAACATTCAACAAATAGGCGATGTTATTGTATCAATGTTCTTATATTGTTGGATATTTTGTTGCCGGACAAGAGTGCAGCAATGTCCTCGTATAAGACACCGTGAATCCCTTCACCTCCCCAAACCAGTGCCCTGCGTTGGTAGATACGTAATGTTCCTATTTAGTCGAAACATCATTAAAGTTTTGATGATTTTACCTGTTTTGTAAAGTTACATATGCTACCAACTTACATAGACCCCTCTGCGTTATATATCTTTTTTAGCTTTTCCTTGTCAATTGCGTTCAATAGTTTAGTCATCGAATTCTTGGGTAGTGTGAAGGGAACTGTCGCTGCTTCAGTGTTCCTCCTTGCCCTTCGTTTCTTTAATCTTTTTACCATGGAGGACTACTTCATGTCCGTTTGAGCCTCCACTATCTCTCCAGTTATTATGCTATGTTAAAATATTCAGACAAAATCAAATCAAGCTGAGATAAAATCATATCATACTCAGATACGTTCATATTAATCTCAGATAAATTCAGATAAACTGCTGTAAAACCCAGATAATTTCATACCAAATTCAGATAAACTCAGATGAAAGTCAGACAACTTCATGTTGAACTCAGATAAATTCATATAAAACACATAAAGTCTTATCAAAATCTGATAAATTAGCATCGAACTGAGGTAAATTCATTTCAAACTCAAATAAATTTATATTAAACACAGATAAATTCTTATCGAACTTAGATAAATTTAGGGAAATTTACCGTACGGATGTCTGAAAAGTCAATATTTACACAAGTACAGATGAAAGACTTTTATTTTCTTAAAAGAAGATCGTACACAACACACGTCAAAAAGATGGACAGTTTTACCCTTTTATCCTGCGATATCCTAGGCATGTAGGATATCGCAGGATTCGATATCCCAGGCCAGGAGGATATTTACAAATGTGCGCCACTCTCAGCCTGCACGGTCTGTACACTTGTTGCGCCGACGTTCTGCACTAGATCTACTGTGCGTCCGGTAATGGCAACAGACCTCCCATTTTTTAATGCATCAAACTCCACATCAGCCACCACAGATTCTTGTTCATGAAAGACACCTGTAGCACTAACGCTCTGCAATAGTGTTTGATCTAACGTGTTGCCGGAAATAACAACAGATCTTCTATTATTTATTGCAACAATCGCCTCATCAGCCAACAAAAACCCTTGTTCACGTTCCATGTGTAGGATCTGATTTGACTGTTCTTCAGCAAATGGACGCTCCTTAGTGGTCTTGTTGTCTTCACCAATCCTAACCTTTGCCTCGAAAAAAAAAATTAAAAATCCGAGAGAGTGGTCTCGCTATAGCCACCCTTTTCTTGTTATAGCGAGAATAAACATTGGTGGGAGGAGACAGCAGGTAGTCTTGCTAGAGCGAGACCGTGGGGTATTTTCGTCCTGCTAATTTGCAGAATATTTTCGTCCATTACTCCTCTCTCTTTTCCCAACCACTCCTACTCTCATCTCCTACCGACATCAATTGTTCATTCATTTCCTTCTCTCAAATTCGTCCATACTACATTTATGGGCTGTTTTTTTTAATACATTCAGAAATTATATGGTCCCACATACCGATGAATAAAATGTATAAAATAAGAATAAAAGAAGATGGAATGGTAAAGGGAGAAGATGGAAACAGAGCTCTTCAATTCGTAAAAATGGAGCCTTTTCAGTTTGTGGTGTAAAAATGAGTTTAGAAAAGGAGTTCTTTCGGTTAGTGGTGTAAAAATAAGGTAGGATGGAAGTAGGTAATGGTGCGATATCCTACGATTCTAGGATATCGAACGGTGCGATATCCTACTATTCTGGGATATCAAATCCTGCGATATCCTACACTCCTAGGATATCGCATGATAAGGGTAAAATTGTCCTACTTTCGACTTTCTTTATGTACGATCTTTGATTAGGAAAATTTTACTCTTTCATCATGTCTTCAGTAAATGTTGGGTTTTCAGACATCCGTACGGTAATTTTCCCATAAATTTATATCAAACCATTATAAAATCATATTAGACTGATGTAACATCATATCACACTAAGATGAAATCATATCAGACTCAGATAATTTCATATAAAACTCAGATAAATAAATATCTAACTTGGATGAAAAGATATGTATGTAGGAAACTTTTTATACAAAAGAATATAATGTTATTTGTATCACTTAAAATGATAATGTATATACCTTATCAGTTTTTCCTTTAATTGTTTATTGAGCAGGCTGCTCCTCCATTGTCTCTTCTGTTTTGCTCCCCTCTTGTTTTTCAATATTTCGCTCCTTTGCTGGTTGAAAGATTTCATCCAAAGTTTTTCCATCCCATTCCAACCCTTTCTCTACATATTGAATTGTCATGGCTTTCACCATCCCTTGCAGTTGTAAGCTTTTTTTCTCAAGATTTACCATATTTTTCTTCAAACTGTTCACCTCATACTCTGCCTGTGCAGCTCTCGAAGATTGTGCCTCGAGCACATGCTGTGTTTTTTTGAGGTGTTCTTCAAAGGAGCCGACCATACGAGAGGAGTCCTCCTGATTCTTTTTTTAGGTTTTGATTCTCTGATTCGAGCTTGGTCTTCTCATCTGTCAACTGCTAGCTTAGTGATAGCGCATCATCTCTATCTTTGAGCAAGGTGCTAACCCTCGTTTCCAATTCCAGCTTTTCTTTTTGTAGCTTGTTATTGTCTGTTGTTGCTTTGTCCACTTCACTTGTCATTGTTTGAATCTATGTTTGCAAGTTTGTCTTCTCTTTGGTCTTCTGATCAACGAGTTAATTTGCCTTGTCACATTCTATAATAACCTATCTGAGTTTTTTGTTTTCATTTCATGGTAATAGTTGACTTGGCTCAGACACTTTTTGATTATTGCCTCCTTCCGATTTACTTTTCTTTCTGGATGGCATTTCACTTATGGCATCATTAATTGTTGCTGCCAATTATGTCAGCTTCGATGTTCCGTATAACCAGATCGGTTTGTTGAATTGTCTGTTCAAAATCTTCCATCACTAAAGCATATAAGACAAATTCAATTCCTTCTCAAGTGAATATTGTTTCTTGATGCCCTTGATTTTCTCTCTATTGTTCTAATTGGGAAACAACCAATGTTTCTGTCGTTAGGTCCATTTCCCCCTAGTTTACTTCCTTGCTTTTATCTTATTCGTGCTTTGTCCTTTGTCCATTTGCTTTGGTCTTCTATTCGTCATCATCAATATTATCATCATATTGCACTTTTTCTTCTTCTTCTTCTTCGTCTTCTTCTTGTTGTTCTTCTTTTTTCCCTTCTCATTCTCCTCCTTATTCTTCTTCATCTTCTTATTCAACTTTTTCCTTTTTCTGAGTTATCTTCTTCTTCATCTGATTCATTTTCCTCCCTAGTACTTGTTCTATCATCCTCATCAGTGCTCTTATTCACCAATGCTGGAAAGCGTTGTTCTTCATGTAATGTTTTCTCCAATTTGTCCTTGGGGACCTACATTGGGAACAATGTCAGTTTCAACAATATTACAAATAAAACTTAGATAACTTCATCTGTATTAATTTAAGATAAAAATATTTTAATCAGATAATATTAATAAAAAAAATTTAATCGGATAATATTACCTGTGTAGCATGCATTGTATGCATGGGATTCTTCTTCAGTGCCTTGTTTAAGGCCTTAAGATCCCACTCGAGTAATCTTAGGAATTATCTAGATTTAATCGGATTGACCAACGTTGTGTGTTCGCACAACCAATATTGTTCCACTAGAACAAAGTAAGAAGTAAATTATAGATTTTTGGTAACTTGTAAATCTACTGGGGTAAAAAGATTGTTGTTTATCGTACTGGTAATGCAATTAGACATTTGATGACTTTATCAGAACCATCACTCCTTGTGTGATTGATTCCATGACAAACTTTCTAATTGATCTCTTATGTCCAGGCATAATCTTTCATTTCCATGTAATTCTCAACATAACCCACATACGCCCATCTAATTGTGTTGCCATGGGTTGAAAAAAAATATCAGCACAAGAATGTAAAGGCAAACCAGTCTTGCGACATCAGCCACATCATGTTCTGATGTACCATTGAGTGCTATTTTCAGCTGCTGCATATTTGTGGAGCTGCTGCTCTTGAGCTGGTTGGGAATCTTCTCTTTATGAATTTTAAAGCTTTCCTCTTGGCATACTTCAATTCTAGGGACTTTGTGTCATGTGGTATGTCAAGAATCAAAGAAATGTCCTTAGCTGTGAATGGCACATATTGTTTTCCAATTTTAAATTGTCTTTTTGAGGTGTTGTATGTGTCTAGTATTAGCATGATATCTTTGTCATATTTCTCACAGCTCTTTTTTGTGATTTTGTTTTTCAAAATAGAATCTATAAGATACCAGAAAGGTGTCTTCTTAAGCTCAGCTATATGTGAATCCTTTATCCTTTATTTTAGTTTGTCAAATAGTTTGACTATTGACACCAAGTTTGATCTAAACTGATAATGTTATTTTCCTTGCTACTTCTTTTGTCTTGTATTTCTCTTAGCTATCTTATCCACAGCTCTCTTCGTCTTTGTTGTCTCTTTGGCTGTATGAAAACAATGTACAAGAATATGACAAATTCAGATAAAATTGAAGAGGTCTAAAGTAAAGTTCATATCAAACTCATATAAGTTCGTAACAATGTCAGTAAAATTCATTTCGCAGTTAGATAAATTCACTTCAAACTTAGATAACTTCATATCAAATTCAGACAAATTATCACCAATGCAAGATAAACTCATATGAAACTTAGCTAACTTCACATCAAACTTAGATAAATACATTTGAAAATGAGATAAACTCATATCAGAATTTAGATAAATTTATATCAAATTCGTGTAACCTCATTTCAAAATCAGCCAACTTCACATCAAGCTCAAATAACATGAGTCCAAACTCATTACACTTCATATCAGACTCAGATAAATTCTTTCAAACTCAGATAGATTATTATCAAAGTCATTTAACTTCATATGAAACATAGATAAATTCACATCAACCTTAAATAAATTCATTTGAAAATGAGATAAAATCATATTAGAATTGAGATAAATTTATATCGAATCCATGTAACTTCATATCAAAATTACCCAACTTCACATCAAGCTCAAATAACATGAGTCCAAACTCACTAAACTAGATATCATACTCAGATAAATTCTTATAAATCTCATATATCTTCTTTCAAACTCAGACAAGTTCTTGTCAAAGACGTTTAACTTCATATAAAAACACAGATAAAATTACATCAAACAAAGATAAAATCATTTTCAAGTCAAATAAATTCATATCAAACCCATATAACATCAGTTCAAACTCATTTAGCTTCATATCAAATTCATATAAATTTATCACAAACTCCCTTTTACATCATTGCAAACTCAGATAAACTCAAATGAAACACAGAATAAATCGTTTCAATGTCAGAAATATTCATTTCAAAGTCGGTTAAATTCATTTGAAATTCATATCCCATCAGTTAAAACTTAGATAACTTCAATTCAAACTGTTTGTGATGTAAATTACACAAATAAGTCACATTAAAGCCAAACTAAAAAAATCAGATGGCAATTATCTGCTTTTTAACATTCTATTGCATCAGACTCTGATAAGTTTATTTGAGTTTCATATTTTCAGCACCAAATATCCATTTGATCATTAAGTTTTGAAATTCCATTTTGTAACAGAAGATGTTTGACACCGATTAGTCTCCAAAACTAAACTTCCAATCTTTTTACATACGAAATAACTTTGAAGCATTTCTGTTTTCTAATCAGTTATCTAAGTCTTGATTTGTTCTTCGCTGCTCGCGTTGTGACAAAAGTGAAGACTTTATTCTAGCCATCTCCTACATAGACGTGAGCACAAAGAAGATAAATCAAGAAATTTATTGATGATTTGTGTCGTTTCCTCATGATATATAGATTGCTAGGGTTTGAAGATGAACACTTTTTGCAAATGTTGTAATATTCAACTTACTTTTATTTGGATTGAGTGAATGTAAACAATGTTTTCGAGAAGATGCTTCGACTTCTCTAGAATTTGTCTTTCTTAGGGTTAGGAATCTCAAAAGTATTTCTTCAACACCTAAATCATCTTCAAATATTGTCTGTGCAAAGATGACTTAGTTGCTTGAGATTTTCTGGGTGAAATCTCCTTCCTTGAATTAGTTTCCCCATTTCTCTTTCTCTTCTTTGTCGAAATCTCTAATTTGTCGAGTCGATTCTTCTTCACGGAATTTACGAGTTAATTTTAGTATTTTTGAATAAGGAGCAGAGTGTATTAAGAGGGGCATTTTAGACTTTTTAACTGTTTAAAACTCGAAAAGGGACCTTTGCCTCTATGGAAAAAAAAAAAAAACGTGGCCCTTTTGCTATAAAATGGACTATTGAGGGACTTGCGACCAAACACCCCTTTTTTTGCTCCAAGTTGTTTCTCCTGGAATTCTCCTGAAATAATACATAAAAATTTTACGCTTTTATGAAATATTCAAATTTTTATGTATATTTTTAAATTTCAGCCAAAAAGCCTGTCATAAGGGAAGGGTATCTGTCATTTCTTAAAAAAATGTTACAGAGAAGACTTGATTGAAAGAATATGAGAAACTTGTACACTTTTTTGAAATATTCAAATCTCCATGTACTTTTTTGAAAACTAGCCAAACATTTTATGCTTCTTTGAAATCTTCCCTTTTTAAAGATATATACGGTAATATGCTTATCTCACTGCATATGGCAACTGAACGTGATTCAACATCTCCATAACTTGTGTCTGACCAGGCAAGCTCTTTTCCCAACTTGACTCGAAGGCTTTCCAAATCTAGTCTAGTTTCCAAGTTTAACACATTGGTTTTGTTTGGCCGGTTGACAAATGACAACATTATAACCTTTATTTAATGATACAAATGTGTTGGATCCAACAAAAAATCCATGTGTTGTAATCGGATGGGCATTAACTTAGAAAAAAATATTTAATTTGGGATTTAATTAGAAATAAGATGTAGAATGCATTAGTATAATTGAATAAAAAAGCTTTAGGAAAAAAAAACACACACACACAACAGGGCCAATTAAATGGTACATGATTAAATCTAAGTTGACTAAAGTACTAATGTACTCAAACTATATAGACTCTTAAAACCTATTTATTGTTAATAAGTGAATGTGATCGTCCTGCATTTGGATCCTTGAGTCAGAATATACAATGATCCCATTCCGAATCCTATATGGATGGCTTTGGATTCAAATCCAAATTCGAATCCCTCTCCAATCCAAAAATAGATTCTATACACACTTTATTCGGAAACGGAGAAGCTGGGGGACTCAAACATCCATATGCAAACCTTCCTTTATCATTGAATTCAGAACCACTGCATGTTTTACTCAAGCTTTCTTTGAGTGAAGGACTAGAATGCCGTTATGGAGCTCACTTATTGAAAACCCTAGTCATTCTAACTAAAATGCCCTAAGCTTGTATGGATATCCCTAACAAGTCACTCTCGTGGTAAGATCAAGCATATGATTATTAATGTGATTAATGTAATTTTATGCACTATTAATCCTATTCACTAATCACTAATCAAATGATTAATTATAGGTTCAATCCTAGGTGTGACCAACTTCTATTGGAATAAAATATGAAAATGTTACATATACATGCAGGCAAGATTTTCACTTGAAACTATTCAGATTTACAATAGGTGGGCCGTGGGCTCCACTATGGAGTTCCATTCAAGGACAGCGCTACATTGATCATAGTGGGGTCAATTGACCCCACTAAGAACTAAAAAAATATTTAAAAAAAATTCTTTCACGAATTGAATTTATGGGAAGATTTTGACCCCACTCAATGCCTAAGTTAATGGGCCATCTATCTACCAAAATAGAAATAAAAATTAATGGGCCATTGTAGAGGAAAGATCAAGATATTGTAAATGCCATGAAACTAGTTAAAGTGTCTAAGCTACGATTGCAAAAAATGAGAGATGATGAATGGGGATTTCTATTGATTGAAGTGTCTTCATTTTGCAACAAAAAGGCTTTTTTTATCTCGAACATGGATGATATATTTGTAGTTTCTGGGAGATCACAACGCAAAGCCCCATAAATTACAAATTTACACCAATACCGTGTGGAACTATTCTGTACAGTCATCAATATGCAACTTCAAGAGCTCAACAACCGTTTCATAGAGGTTAATACTGAGTTGCTTCTTCGTGTGGCTTACTTGAATTCCACGAATTCATTTTCTGCTTTTGACAAAGAAAGGTTGGTCCGTCTTGCTCAATTCCATGCCTCTGTTTTTTCTGCAGTAGAACTCGTGGCACTTGACCATCAACTTTAAAACTACATTGCTGATATGCACTCTAGCAACGAGTTTTTAGAATTTAAAGGAATTGGTGACATTGTTAGAAAATTAGTGGAGACAAAGAAGGATAGCGTATATCCATTGGTTTATTTGCTTCTAAAATTGGCGTTGATTTTATTAGTAGCGACTGCAATGGTAGAAAGAGCTTTTTCAGCAATGAAGTACATAAAGAACAGGTTGTATAACCAAATGGGAGATTGTTGAGTTCAAGGATTTTCACATTTACGCATCATTTTATGATGAATTAGGGGTTTAATTAGGTGAATTGCATCATTATGCATTTAATTTCATCATTTCATGCATTTTCACCTAGGAACCTAAATTTTCATATTTTTCATACGTTTTCTACATTGACTTAGAATGTTTTGCAATTTTTCTTCGAAGAGTCCCAGTTGGAGTAGAACTCTGTCTGGATGAGTCCCGCTTCAATATGGGTTCTTCAGTATTTGATGTGTTGAATTAGAATATGCACAAAATCAGAATTGAAGGCCTCTGTCAAGAGACCCACTTTCAAGCACACATAGGTCATCTTGGCCCTGCATTGCTGAATTGAAGCTTGAAAAGAAGTAAATTAAAGAATTCACCAAGCAGACCCCCACACAAACGAAAATCAATCAAGGAGGGGTCCACTCATCATGTCAGTTGAAAAGTACTAACTATAATAGAAGACTTCTCATAGGGACCACTATTCAAGCAGATGAAATGTCCCACATGGCAAGGTCCGCAGTAGTTGCAAATTTGAAATTATTAATGGATAATTCAAAGAGTATAATTCTGATTGGAATAAAAACAGTTTGAATTAGCCACAACTGATCTCTTTCAAAAATGAAAGTGGTGCAGAGATAGAGTCCATTGCAAATCAAATTTCAAAAGTTAAACTCATTTTTCTCAGGAAAACCCATCTTAAAAAGGCCATAACTTTCAATCCAATCATTCTATCTACTATTGGAGAGCTTATTCAAAGTAGATGTTCGTGGAGCCCAATATTGTGTAAATTGGACCTAAATTGATAAAGTTATGGGCCCTGATATTTTCATGCTCTCTTTTTAGACTGGATTTCAATTAAATTCACACCGTTGACAATCCATTGCTGCACATCCTTTGTGGGACCCCATTTGAAGATTAGCCAAGCCATCCAGAGGTTTCCAGAAGCTTTCACTTCATTCAAATTCAAAAAGGATAACATATATACCTTAGGGGGTATTTGGAAACCGTATATTGCTAAAGATCTCAAAATATATTTTGATATGGTATGGTAGATAATAACATTCCATTTTTATTTGGTAGTGTTTGGAAAGAGAATATTATAAGTTGGGGGATTCGGCGACGGGTCCCTGAACATTTCACTTTATTGCCTTAGGTCCACAAACTTTTCTTATAGTGTAATAGGTCATTTCTCCAAATTTAGAAACCTAAAATGTCTAATTTACCCTTTCTTCAAATCATATCTCATGATTAGTGGGATAAGCCATTAATAATGGTCAACTACCATTAAATTAGGCATGATTAATAAAATTCCAGTAATGAGATTTTCAAATAAATTTCAAAAAAACACAAATAAGAAATAAAATTCAAAAGAACGCAAATAAATTTCAAAAAATGAAATGAATTTAAAAAACCCAAATAAATTTCAAAAGAAAGCAAATAAATTTCAAAAAATGAAATAAATTTCAAAAAAACACAATAAATTAAAAAAAAGCAATAAATTTCAAAAGAATGCAGATAAATTGAAAAAGACACAAATAAATTTCAAAAAATATAAATAAATTTCAAAAGATGAAAATTAATTTCAAAAGATCCAAATAAGTTTAAAAAAATATATAAATAAATTTCAAAAGGCTCAAATAAATTTCAAAAGAAGTAAATAAAATTAAAAAATGCAAATAAATTTTAAAAAAAACGCAGATACATTTACCAAAACTAAGACATTGCCAGATTTCCAAATTAACGAATAATGTGGCAAAAACTCAAGTCTTTTTGTCAAAAACTCAGTTAAATTTATTTCGAAAAATACAAATAAATTTCAAGAGACACAAATAAAATTCAAAAACACAAATAAATCTACCAGAAACTCATATAGACTTGTTTATAATTGAGATAGATTTGTTCCAGAACTCTGATAAATAGCCTAAAACTCGGATAGATTTGTCCATAACTCAGATAAATTCATTCAGAACTCAGACAGATTTGTCCAGAACTCAGATAAATTCATCCAGAACTCAGATAAATTTGTGCTAGAAGTCATATATATATAGCCAAAAACTCAGATAAATTTGACATAAACTCGTATAAATTTATTAAAACTCAGATAAACTTCTTTCTCTGGTGATGGCACAGCACCTTCGACTGCGTTCGGAGGGTCCAGTCGAAAAAACAACCAGGCTTATGAAACAGGTCAAGTCAAACCTGACTTCGACCCAACCCGAAACTGTTGTAGAGCCCAAGCCACCTTCACTGCAAATGGGTCGGGCTAACCTGGATCCAACCCAGAAAACAAACCCAGCCCAAATCGATCTTCTTCTTCTTCAAGTTTCTGCAACAGAAACCTAATTCCAAAACCCTCTTCCGATCTTCTTCCTTCCTCGGTCCGGCCACGGGACGACAATAGGAATGGCTCCGGCGACGTGCGGCGGTGGCGAGCGATTAGCGGCGCCAACAGTGTGGGATTCTGACGATGTTTTCACACCTCTCCTCATTCTGCAACAGACACAGAAGACCTCCGGTCTTCTTCTTCCTCAGTCACGGCAGCGGAGCTTCTTCTTCTTTTCAGATCGACGGCAGCGGCGTTCCACGGAGCTTCTTCTCCAATCGAACTTTTTCTCCAATCTTCTTCTCTGGCGATCGTGACCCACCAGCAAATCTAATGATCTTCACACAGCAGCGGCGTTCCACGGAGCTTCTTCTCCGATCTTCTTCTCTGACGATTGTGACCCACTAGCAAATCTGACGATCTTCACACGATTTGCAACCCTTTCGAAATCCAATTCAACGGATCTTCTCCGATCACGACAAATGGCTCTCATTTAGGAAGAAGATGGATAATGCAAAATGAAAGGAGGGATAATCCACATTTTAAATTTTAAAATTTCAAAATTTTATGCCTAAAATGGTTGAAAGGGTAAATCAGTCATGTAAATTGTGTCCGGGGACCTCTAGCTGGGAGGGAAGATCTTCCTTTTGGCTTCGGATATCACAAAATGGGAGAAGGTATGTCCCTTGGCTTTCCCGGGCAAAAACAACTTCTTTACATCCTTCTATGAAGAAGCCACGTCTCTTTCATTCCCATAGAAGCCCTCTCTCTCCAAGGTTTCTCTCTCCTTTTATCAGGTATGAGCTCCTTTTTTTTCTTCTCTCATTTTTCTTTCTTTTCTCTTCCATTTGTGAATTAGTGAGATCCGTGGGCCAAAGCGGACAATATCATGCATGGGTATGGGTGGGGTGTTACAAATGGTGTTACAAATGGTATCAGAGCCGACTCTCAACTAGTTCGAGTGTGAGTCCCTTGCCGTGGTCTGGTGCAAGTGGGCGGGTCTCCATGTGGGCGGGCTAAGAGGGCTGACAGGCTACAGAGACTGACAGGCTACTGCACAGGGACGTGCAGCCTTAAGGGGGTGGATTGTTTGAACAAACTCGTTGAATGTTAGAACTGAATAAGACATACCATCTATGAATAAGAATGCTGCAAGTTTTGCTGAAATAATTTATAAAAATATAAAACCTATACAGTATACGTGATGGGGCAAGAACTATTTCACATTTAATGATCTCAAAGGGAGATTGATGAGGCTATCTAGAACCTGGCTTTTGCAGGGTTGTTCGTGGGATTAAAAACTAGGATTGCTTGACAAGAGATGAACTTGTTTGGATGTTTTAGTTCGTATGCCTGATGAAATGTTTGCATATGAGTTGAGTTGGGCTGGGTGGTTTGGGTTGTTGGAGTGAGGTCATTGGAGTTCTTCAATGGAAGGGCGAATTGCAATGTTTCAAGGGCCAAGATTAAAACATATAAAAAGTTGGTTTAGATGATTGAGATTGTTGTTTTTAAATCAAAAATTGATAAGAAATTAAAGGACTGAAAACCCATAACTAGCATTGCATTTACTCTCTCTCATTTATTGTTGTTTTGTAGAAAAAAAACAAAGGATGTGGATGTGTCCATTTTGGGCATTTGATGCAACCTCAGTTTCATGTGTTTTTTTCTCATTGTTTTGACTTAATTGTCTCTAATATACCAACGGCTGTGGTTCAGTTGAGAGATACAAGGTAGTGAAAACCCTAGATCCCTGCTTGTTATTTGGATCAAGCCAGAGATTTTCAGTTGCACTAGGGGCTACTGAATTGAAAGATCTTGCCATTGGAGTGTCAACTGAAATCCCCCTCACCGCTTTGAAGATGTTGCGGAGGGGTAGGCCAAGGTACCAACAAGTTGCCCAATGCGACCGTGACATTAGTATACAAAAAATAGAATGGAAAATTTTGAGAAATAGGTACGAAATATAACCCCATAGAAAGATTAGTTCAGCTCACAATATGAATGGAACACCTTAGTGTTTTTAGAGGAGCTTCCTCAAAGAGCAAGTCCTTTCAGGAAGTTTTTGCATGATTTCCATTATTAGTAAAGTTGCTTTTAGCCTATGATGATCTGATTTTCGATGAGTACCCTTGCAATGACAGGTGGAAAGATCGTTTGGAATGATTTGGAGAAGTGGTGATCATGTTCAGCTTCCAAGGAGATGATAAAAATATAATTTATGATGAAAGATATAAAGAAGAATTTTATCTCGTCGATGTAGGGTATGCAAATACTCCAAGTTACATTGCACCATTTCGGAGTACGATATCACCTGAGAGAATTTGCGTGTGGAAATAGCCATCTCAATGCTAAAGAACTTTTTAACCTTCAACATTCAGCATTACGGAGTATAATTGAGAGGATTTTTGGTGTAGTTAAAAGACAATTTTTGATTTTAAAGAATGCATCACATCACTCTTATGACAATACAACAAAAATTGTCATTTCATGTTGCGTTTTACATAATTTTATTCAAACCAAAACAGGTGGTGAAGATTGGATACATGAGGACTATGAGTGCCAACCTGCGATTGAAGTTGTTTAAGATTATGATGACTTTAGTTCAGAAGCTGATTATCAGAGTGCCGAACAACAATGACTGATGAGAAATGAAATACAAAGACAAATTGCAAATTCAATGTGGGAAGATATTTTCCATCATATTACGAATCTTCGATAATAATTGTAACTTAAGTATTGGTGATTTTATATTGAGCAAACTAAATAATGTTTATAAACTTTCATTTCAAATTATTCGTTCATTTTATTTTTATCATTTTTTAAATATTTATGAATAACCAAACACATAAACTTTAAATATCTTAAAAGATCCTACAATTCCCAAACACTAAAAGTAATAATACATTAAAATCTGTAAAAACTACCAAACAACAAAAGTAACAAAGTATTATAATATACCAATATTGTAATATATACAAAAGGAATTTTTCAATATTTAAATCTTCATATATTTTATTCTCCTTGTACCCAAACACCCCCTTATCAAAGAAGATAAATCAAAACTGCAGAGAATGTGTCCAAATTCAATGTTTCTGTAAGATAACAAGGGTTATAAAAAGAACCCAAAGGAAGTACATGAGAGGTATCATTCCTCCTTTGGACGTCCTCTCCCCTTTTTCCTTTTTTCTTCCTTTCTTATTTTCTCCATTAAGTTTTATTTTTATTTTGGTAGCCTTGGGCCATGTCCAAGGACTTATTTTGAAGGAGAAGTATTGTGAAAGAGAAGTTGTAAAGATGTAAATTCTACTGACAAATCAAGTACTTTTCTTTGCAATGGCAGGCTAAATCCATTGATCAAAGTTATGGATGAAGATAAGTAATCGCCACTTTATTTATTTAGTAGTTCTAATTTGTGTTTTATGTTTATGTGATTAATGATTAATAGGCATGTCTTCGTGCCCTAGGCAAACTTCCATTATTAATATTTGAAAATAGAAATTGATTTTTGACTATTTATGCTTAGGTTTGATATTCTATGCTTAGGACTTAGATCTTTTTTATGGTTTATGCTTACTTTTGATGGATAGTGCTTAGATTATTTTTATTCTTTTATGAGGTAAAGGAAGTCTTATGTTTTGGATTTTATAATTAAAAAGAATTTTTAAAGTTCGATTTTCAAAGTAAAAAATTTTGATTTGTCTTTGGGTTGGAGTAAAAATTAGAACAAGTTAGGGTTACGTGATAAAGAAATTGGTGGATGCTTATTGGATTCATATTCTTTAATCACTTTCATTAATTGGTAAATCTTATTATTCTAAATTGGTTGCTTGCTTTTATTTCTAAAGTTTTCTTAATTGTTAGTTAATTGGTTTTCTTAATCTAAAATTTTCTTTAATTAGCTCCATGTGGGTTTGACCTTTTCTTGCCATTGTCTCATATAGGTAGCCATGCACTTTCTGTAAATTAGTATCTTAAATATGACATCAGAGATCAATGGATAAAAGACGGTTTAGACACATAGATTGAAAGTAATGTATTTGCTAGTGTTGATAATGAAGCTATTATGCAACGATTTCAACACATGAAAACCTATCAAGGGCAGCTGTAGGAGTTTATGTATTTGGTTTTTCTTTTTGAATTAAGAACTATTAGCAACAATGTATTAAAATTTCTATTTATTTTTGTTTGAGAATTAAATGTTATCTTTGTCGGATTATTGAAAATAGATTATTTGAGAATTTTATATTATGTTTGTTGAATTATCGAAAGTAGATGATAGATATTGATAAAGAGGAAAACAAATTTATTCGATTTGCGGAAGATAAATCTTTTGTTAACCCCACAGACTCAAATTCCTAGAGCCGCCGCTGGTTTACTCTTTCCACCCTCATTGAGATCCACTAAGAGGATCTAGGTCCCATAGACGGTGACATATGAATCCTATAAATGTGGGGGCCTGCCCACTGTTGGTGATCATTTTCATTGACTACGATGTCTCCCAATATAGACGGATTTGCTAAAAAGCCTCTGATTGATAGATTTTAACATTCTGATTGACAACTTAAGAGAATTAAAATGAGCACACACAATCTAGATATTGGGCAAGATGTCCACTCATTTCAAACATATGGACCACCAATATATGGATCCACATGCCTTCATCGTAAGTTCCTCTCCATCCCTGATTTTAATGGATGACAATGGGTTGGTTTTGGTTTGTGGTAAACCTGTTGCTTCTGCGTCTCGCAGCTCTCCCTCCTCATCCCACCACTGGTTGGGATCTGTAATGCCAAACGGCCCAAATCCATATGGTGATGGATATATAGGCTTGGTCAAGTAGGGTTTGGTATGGGGTTTTACTGTAATCTTATGATTCAATATAAAGAATAGGAAAGAATTCAAGTAAGGCCTTAAGTTCTTGTCTTATTTCAAAAGTTTCAAAAAACTTTTTAAAGAAGTCCCAAAGTTTTCTATGAAGTTTTCAATTAAGGACATTCGTCCATTGAAAGCCATTTTTTTGGCAATTTTCTCCCTCAATTTTATTTAAAAATATTCAAATTGCCCTTCATTCAAATAAAACTCTCATTCACTTCCTCTATATTTTTCTCATTACATTCACCGGCATTCTCACGTTGATCAAAGACAACCAATGTTCCCAACGCGATCAGCTGCATGTAGCGGCTGTCATGACTATTTCATGGCTTTAAATGAATGGTAGTTTGGATATTTTAAAAAGCTGAGAAAAAAAAGTCAATAGAAAATACCTTTAAAATGCCTGTGTGTCCTTAATTGAAAATTTATTAAAGAAATTAGGGATTAATTTGAAAAGTTTTAAAACTTATGTCCTTTTTTTGAAATAAGATAAAAACTTAAGTACTGATCTGAAGTTTTTCTTAAATAATAATTAATTTAAGACCATATTCTCAGACATAACATATACTAATAAATATATAAACAGATCATAAACGTTGTCGAGTGGGTGAGGGGCGGCCAAAAACCAAATCCACCATAAACCTAACTTGCCTAGACATGTATGAACTCCTACCCACCTTAAACGTGTCAAAGCCACTGCCAAACTCCTGTCTAAATGGAGGATGGTGGGCCCTAGGGGTGTAATTCGGACAAATTGGGTCAGGTATTGGCCTAGCCCATGCCCTCGTGATTTATATGTGGGTAAGCTTGAGAGCATATAAACGGGTTCCTTTTTGCAAGATTTCCCTATGGCTTGCTTAAAAAGTAGAAATTTAAACTCTTTGATAGGATTCATTTGGATGCATGTCAATCATAGAAAATAGTGTGACAATGTGAATATAATTTTGGATAAAGAAAAAGTAATCTCCTGTAAGTTATCACAAGTCACAACTATTGGTTTTGGGGTATTAACATCTTGTAGTTTCTAAAGTACAATTTTTTTTATGAAATTCATTTTAATTTCCAAATGGAGTCAAATTAGGGTGATTGTCAATTCACAAGGAAATTAGTAAATGTAAAAGCGTGAGACTGATGAAAGATAGGTGAGTCTCATGCAGTGCTAAAATTGTTGCCTCTGATGCAAGCTATGGGTGAAACCTTACTGCAAAAGCAAGAACATCTCAAATTTTGGTGGTTAAGCTTGCCTGAGGTGAATGCTAGGGCTTCAAAATTTAAGCCCAAGCCCAAATCTAAAGCCAAGAAGCTGAGCTGAAATGCATCTTATTGGGCCCATACAAATGGGCTTGACCCAACCCAAGTTGATCCTTTGCTCACCAAACACATTGCCCTTTTTTGGAAGGGAGAAAAGATGGGTGCCTTCTTTTGTTATTGTGCAAGGAAAGAGTGATCCTCATGAGCTATACATTGCTGAGACCATGTGTGGATTCAGATTTTCAGGCCCCTATAGATTGGGGGCAGATAAAATTTATTGAAATAATTGAATGGGAAAAGCTTAGCTTTAACTTTGACCCCTCTCTCTCTCTCTCTTATTATTATTATTATTGTTATTATTTTCCTCTTTTCCTCTGTCTGTCCACATCTCTTCTCCAAGACACTACTGCTCCTCTATCTCTCTCACAGACAAAGGAAACCCTAAAAAGTTCTGATCTTTGAAGGCAGGTATCCTTTTGAGCTTCTTTTAACTGTTGATTTTGAGGGGTTTTCTTCCTCTTTTTTTCTCTCGGTTTCCTGCGTCTGGGTCCTATTGGATGGGAGTGTTTTGATCTGTGGTGTTTCCATTTGGATTGGTTGGATCTGGCTGGGTTCTTGATCTGTATGTTCTTGTTCTTATACATGGGTTTTGGCTCTTTTTCCTATTTGTATTGTTGATCTTCTTGAAATTGTTCAGAGACTGAGGAAAATAGCTTCTGATCAAGGCCTTGTTGATTGCATTTATCATTTTTTTAATGGATGGGGCCTTGTTTTTTAGCAATAATCTGGTCTCTTTAGTGGAAAGATTATTTTTTGATTCTTGAATCAAGTTTATTTTTCCTTGTTGGAAGCTTCTGGTTTTATTTATTTTTTTTTCTGGGAGGATGTTGATTTATGCCAATCGTTTATGTGGAAAGATAGCGTTTTGATCATATGGATGTGATCCTATTGTTGCAAAAGTCTGATTTTTCCTAGTGGGTTTGGGTTTTCTTCCCTGTTTGTTGGGGGAAGATGGGAATTTGATCTCAATGAGTGTGATTTTCAGCTGCTGTTCTTCTTTTGCTGTAAAAATCTGTTTTTTTAAGGTGGGTTTTGGTTAGTGTGTCAATTTTTTTATGTAGGAAAGTTGCATCTTGATATTGGTGGATACAAGTATCCTTTATCAATCCTTCTCTAGGCCTAAAGTCTTGGTTTTTGTAGTTAGATTTTGGGTTTTGTACCTGCTTTTGTGGTTATTGTAGAAGGATTGCACGTTGATCTGGGTTGGTATGACTTTATGTTCTTAAATCCTTCTGTTGTTGTAAGTTTTGTTCAGGGAGTAATGGAAATAGCAATGGATCATGGCTATGGGCTTCATCTGTTTCTTGAATTTTTTTTGTAGGACCTTTTTATTCCTTGGCAGATTAATTTTTCATTACTTTATGTTGCTGAAGGAGTGAATTATGATCTGTATGGCAGTCTTTTTGTTTTTGTTCTTCTTATCCAATCAATGGGCAGTTTGGATCTTGATTTCTATGGTAACTTGTGTTTTATGCTGAGAATCTTCCTTTTTTTTTTTGTTATATCTCCTGTTCTTTGGTCCTCTTTTCTTTGAATGTTGTTATTTTGCTCTTGGTATGTGATTCCAATATTTGGTTGTTTATATCTTTACAGGTAAAACTGTTTCGCTCTAATCTTCTCATTTCCACGTGTAGATTTGTTTCCTTCCCATCTTTTCTGGCATATATTCCTATTTGTGTCATTCAAAAAATGGTACTGTGAAGATTTCATTGCGGTGGTTTTTGGACAAAAAATGATATGCCTTTATGGGACTTTTCCTTTTTGGTGATGGTGTTTATTTATGCAATTGCAGAAATTTGCTACAAGTCTGACATAGAAATATTGTTAATGGAAAAGCATACCTGGTTGCTGAGTAATGGGTTTACATAGATCTATCCTATAAGTCTGTCTTCTGTTAATTAATGGCTTCGAAATCTAGTTCTAGGGCTTGTTCAGATCACCAACAAAAAAATTCCATTGCTGAAACAGTAGAGCCAAACTCTCACAGACCTTCACCCTTGCAGATTTCGAAGCCCACCAATTCCACATCTCTTAGACTGAGAAAATTGCCAAAATCCCCATTTCCAGCTGTGCCTAGGCTGATAACAAGAGAGACTTCAGATTACCAGTCACCTGAAAAGGCTATTGTAAAAACTGCATATTGTTCGGATCCTAGTAATCTGAATTGCTCATCAGGAGATAATAAAAAGCCATTGCAGGAAGCAGATGGTGTAGAACAGCATCAAATAAATGATGTCTCAAAACCTTCTGAAGGTGGTGACGACCATGAGAAGAAAACATCTGAACACAACACTCTAAAGGATAGCTCTGCATCTGCTAAAATAAGTGATGTGACTAGCAGTCTTGCTAAGACCAGTGGAAGTGCAAAAATCAGCGACCGAGCAGATCTTGTCGAAAGTGGAAAGAGCAGCATATGCCGCGGTAGTACAAGCAGTGATGTCAGCGATGAGAGCACATGTAGTAGCATAAGCAGCAGTATCAACAAGCCCCACAAGGCAAACGACTCGAGATGGGAAGCTATCCAAGCAGTCAGGGCAAGAGATGGGGCTCTGGGACTGAGCCATTTCAGGCTCCTGAAGAAACTGGGCTGTGGAGATATTGGGAGCGTGTATCTGTCAGAGCTAAGTGGGACCAAGAGTTATTTTGCAATGAAGGTTATGGACAAAGGGTTGCTGGCTAGTCGCAAGAAGCTGCTTAGAGCTCAGACAGAAAGAGAGATATTGCAATCTTTGGACCATCCGTTTCTTCCAACGCTGTATACACACTTTGAGACAGAAAAGTTCTCATGTTTGGTGATGGAGTTCTGCCCAGGAGGGGACCTGCACACCCTTAGGCAGAGGCAGCCAGGGAAGCATTTTACTGAACAAGCTGTGAAGTATGCTCTTGTATCTTTTTTCATCTATTATCTGGTTTCAGAACTTGACATTATGTCTTCCATGGATTTGCACTTTACAAGGGATTATATGCAATACTTAATTGAAAGATATTGACCTTTATAGAGTGGACAATGCCCAATGTCTTCCCTATCAGATGATTTTAGGTGTCCAATGAAACTGGCCAATAGTACCAAATGTTCAACGTTTAATGGTAACTGCGTATTTAGAACCATCCAAAGGTTTTGGTGCATAGCATATCTTGCAGTCCACTGTGTTAATGATTTGGATGACCATAATGTGGTTGCACATATACAGTTTGTTGAGTTAATTAATTGCTTGGTCATGCATTGGTAAAAGAAAAATGGAAAATACACTGGTAGTGTTCTCTTTGAGTACATGTGCTGGTTTGTTGTCTTGTTTAGCAGTCTGTAAAGATCTGCTTAAGAGATCTATCAGGATGTCCTCTCTCTCTCTCTCTCTCTCTCTCTATATATATATATATATATATACACATAAATTTTCTTCATTACCAAGGCTGCTATTATTGTGATGCTTTTCTATCTTTCAGAGATATTTGATGCAGCAATCTTGGCTCATTTTTACTGTCCATTTTCTTCAAGAGATGACGTTGATGCTTGGCTATTTTTTGTATGTTGAAGTCATTGACACTTATTATATCACCATGCAAGATGAAAAAATGTGTTAGTTTTGTCTTTCTCATCACATTGATATGATATTTAAGTGAAGAATATGTTGATTTTCATGCCCTCTCTTCATAGTAACTTTTGGGTGCTGATCATTTATGATTTGAGAAGAGAAGCATTTAAGCATGCAATTGGATGGTGGGTTCTGCTGATGATTTGATTTGTTCTGTACTGAAGGAATGTATTAAATGGGCATTATTTTTGCATCTTACCTATATTACATTTTGTGACTTTTGCTTGGTATAGATTCTTGACCTTTTAGCCGCTCCTCAGGACCTGGGGTCTATGATATTGGACCTTTTTCAAGCACATGATACGTCTTTTCTTGAAATTTATATATATACAATGTGGGAGTACAATTGGATATACGGAGTTGAGTGCTGACAGCAAAGAAGCTGTGAGATAAAAACTGCATTTAGCCTAGGTGCAAATGCTAAGATAGCTGTGTAGGATACTATAAAGAATATGTACAGGTGGCTCCAACCAAGGAAAATATAAGCAACGTTTGTGATCATTTGGCCATGTGCCTAGAAGACTGGAAATACTCTGTATAACGACCGGAAGGGTTGCAACTTGCTAGCACTATATACTAGGGGAAGTGAGAGACTGATAAAGGAATGGAAAAAAAGTTGTTAGAAGCAACCTGCTCTGTTGTGGGGTGACAAAGTACATTGCCCTAAAAAGGGATAAGTTGGAAGGCGGGACTGGGAAAGTGGCCTCATGTTGACGGAATAAGGCTTTAATGGCGATGATATCATTTATTTATTGGCCTAACAGATGTTCTCCAAGCCTCCTCATCAACCATTCTTCCTGTTTGACTTTGATATTCACATATGGTCTTGAACAGAGTCATGGTCCAAATCGTAATTGCTTACTAACTAGGATCAAACTATTTCATTATAATAATGTACAGTTCTATTAGCTTGAATCTTGATAATTTGAAGCTGATTTGGTGGATTTTTTGGTTTAAATTAAACGGATACAATTTAATTTGAAACACTCACAGACCCATTTGTATGATATATGAGTACCAACTCCAAATGTTTATTTTGATAAGATTTTATATAATTTCAAATTGCCCTTATATATGAGGTACTTCTTCTTCTTTTTTTCCTATAAAGAATAAACTACTCTAATTCAAGTACTCAACCAACAAACCACATGGGATAATCAAAGTTATATTGAACAAAGGAATCAAGTTCAGCTATAGAACACTGCAGGCCTGAGCTGTGAATTGAGGGAAACAAAAGTGAGCTGAATGAATCTACTCAGATGAGCTGGGATGCTACAAAAGGTGCAGAGTTGTGAGTCGTGACCTGTGAACTTTAATATATATAATCGAACTACAGACCATGTAATCATGGCTCCGGTCTTCTTCTCTTGTGAAGGTTTTTTCCTTTTATTCTCTCTCTCTCTCTCTCTCTCTCATTTTGTTGTTGTTCGGGAAGAAGCTTCAAAATGTAAAGTTCAATGAAGTCATCGCCATGAAGAATTAATGTCATCACCAGTGATACTCAAAATCATTCGAGAGAAGTATGTAATTGTGTGAATTAGATGGGGAACATCCCAATAAATGAGAGGATGGGGTTCCAAGCTTTATAGTTCCTTATTACAGTTAAACATCTAAGATAGACTTCAACTGATACAAACATGGAGTTAGGGGGTCAGGAAATGGGCCATAACTTATTCATATCTTACCAGAATTGCACGATCATGGGCCCATCAGATGGGTGATTGAAAAAACCCATTTAACCGAGTTATTTCATGTCATTCAAACGTCATTTCACACATGAATTTCTCTCATCTTCGGAAAAACCCGGAATTTAGACTCTTAAGACTCCAGGTGTGACATTAGGAAAAAAAAAGAGAGAAACAAACTTCCTAATTTCCTCGTGTGCCTACTTGTAACTTAAGTAAGGAATTAAGTGTGCTCAAAGTTTTAGCACTTAGGTAATGTGAATGACCCATCATTCTGTGTAGGTGGATTCTTCTTGCACCAGATCTTATAGGCCCAATATCCTAGCTGCATGATTGTTTGTTTTTCACTTCTTTTTTTTTTTTTTTTTAAACTAATGGTTTTGGCATTCTTTCTTGCTTCAGTAATTATATAATCTAGTTTCTATTTCATGTGGAGTATACAATTTTGCATTTTCGATGCACAATTATGGTAAATTGCACTGTGAATTGGGCAAGTAATTGAGGAATATTCTTGCAAAAGTTTTAGTTAGAAGAAGCTTAACAATTGTGGAGTTTCCAGTTTCTTATGCCGTTGATGCAATGGAAGCTCCTTGGATAGTGCCTTTCTACATTTTAAATGTACTTGCAAAATTAGAAATGAAATCATAGCCGTGTATTTTAAGGCTGAAGCTTGTGCCTCTACCTAATTTCTCCTTAATTGGCGTTTGTGAATGTTAGATGTATCTTTGACAGAATCCAGCTGTGAATAAATTGTGACTCTGTGCATTATCAGATGGGTTTCTGGCCTTTCAAAGGCCCCTTTGAGGATGGCTGACATGATGGAGGAAGTGATGGATCTCGCTCGTCTTCATGCATCTTTCCACCACATTAAGAGTGCAAATTCAAAGGTGGATCTTTTCTCGAAGGAAGGAGTTTGGAGACAAAGTTTGATCATTGTTCATGTGGATATCTCTTCTTTCCTAGCTTAGTCTTTCCTTGTGTTTCATTTGCTTTGTTGCGAGCTCGGTTTCCCCCCTTTGCAGTATAATCTCATTATACTGCACTCATTTTTCATTATTAATAAAATTACCATTCATTAAAAAATAGAAAATAAAAAAAAAGAGGCTCGCAGCATATGTAAATTAGATTGTGAAAAGGTGTATATGATAGAGTCAATTTGGGGTTCCTGAAGTTTGTTCTTCAGAGGATGGGCATTGGTTGAAGGATTTCTCCTTGTCATGATTATTGGTTTGCCCAAAGATCTCTTTTGGTATGTCTAAGGGCCTAAAGGGATTCTCCCTGGTGCTTTTATGCTATACCCAGTAAAGATTATATTTAAAAAGTTGGGAGATAGTAGAACCTTTTTGGAATAAAATAGACAATGATATGATCAACCCAATTGCCTTTATAATAGTGCTATGATACAAAGATAGGATTTACTCATTTGAAGGAAGCCTATCTAATAAAAAATAAAGCAAATCTCTTAGGATAATATTTCTAGGGACAAACCTCAGGATTATCTACTATGGTACACTGTATGTCCATACATTCTGCATGAGAGAATGATGTGAGAATTGATGTATTGAGAGATTGTTAAGTAGGTGATGGAATTTGGCTGTTGTCAGTTGTGACTTGGTGAAGAAATTAGCCTGCTGATCAAATGAGGAGTTGTAGACAATGGTAATTGTCCCTTGTTGAAGATGCTATTGCACAAAATAACAATCAATTTCAATATGCTTGGTGCTTTCGTGAAACACCATGTTGTGTGTGATGTGGATGATGCTTTTACTATTATAGTAGAGATGTGTGGGAGGATCAATAGAAACACCCTTATATACAAATAAACATCGAAGCCAAACCAATTCATAGGTGGTATGTAAATATTAAGAGAATGCTGTCATGCTTCAGCAGAAGGAACATGAAACTGTAGACTACTATCTCCTTTTTGAAGTAATGGGAAGTCGCCAAGAAAAATGCAGTAACCAGAGGTAGATCTGTGTTCAGTGACATCTATAACCCAGTCTGAGTCAGAATCTGTTCAAAGAGTGAGAGGACTAAGAGTGAGGACTATGAGGAGAATGTAGAAGTCCCTTGGAGATAATTTGGTACATTGATTGTCTACATATTCTGCGTAATCCTTGAGGTCATGTGGTACGAGGCAAGTTTCGTAATTTACATAGTACTCCAGCTCCTTTGATGGGGATGGGGAACAGGCATGCCATTGGGAGGCTGATACCCTTTGGAGACAAGTAGTTCCTAATTCATTGCTGGCACACTGTACGACTGATATACCTTTGTGGATATAGAGTTTTCTATGTCCATTTCCCTCTTCCATCTTGGCTGTGGGATGCTCCTCAGATACATTGTTTTTGCATGTGGCAGCTTTTGTCTTGTCTAGGTTGGGTGTGGTTGAGGATTGCTGGGTCTCTTTTTTTATGTAGGCTGGCACCTTGGTTTCCATGCAATGAACAGTACTTTCTTTTACACCATACAAATGTATTCACACTTGCATTGTTCTTGCACACCTTTAATGACTCAAGTTGTTACTTGATCAGTAAATAAAAAAAATATGAGAGAGAGAGAGAGTATTTCTTCATAACTTCCTACTTGTAAAATCTTATTCATGCATAATATATACTATTATGCCTATGCAAGTTGTAAACTGGGATTTTTCCTGCCTGCATTACTCCTGCATCGTTTCCCACATTTGCTGAAGTCATAGTTATAGGGAAACCTGTCTCCCATCAACTACCTACTTTCTTGCCTCCAATTTCTTGCAATATAGTAGTTATGTAAGTCATGAAGTCAGGCATGCGTTCCAGAAACTTCCCACTTTCTTTCCTGAGTTCACCTATATTTATTGTGAAAACCTGTCCTAAAATTGATCTAGGCATACGTTAGTGCATGACCTTTCAATGGGAATCAAGTGGGTAATTCTTAATCCTGACATCTTTCACATCAATTTGAGCGTAACATGTTCATTGTTCTCAGTTGAATTATTTTGAATTATTTTTCTATCGTTTGTTTTTTTTTTTTTGGTAGATTGTCTTACGTTGGGAAATGCTTTCCTTGTGGGATAAAAACCAATTTGATACAGTTCCATCCTATTGTTACATGAGTATGGGTATGAGTGTCTACTACAGCGAGGACTGTGTGGTGGATCCTCAAAATCCCGAATTTTTCGGGACATGGGTACTGTTAGTATTGGTTATAAAAATTATAATCAAAGTTAAACTATATTGCACTTTGTGTTATTTGCTTTATATCCTGAATGCTGCTGGGAATGGACTTGAAAAATCAAATCCAACTGCCTGACTCATTACATCTAAACACTGTTTACAACCTCTATTATTTCCATTAGTTTCTGAGCAACAAATCAATAAATGTAGAAATAACATGTGAAATGTTGTTTTGATTTGATTTACTGTGACTCGGTCATGCAGGTTTTATGTAGCGGAGGTGCTCCTTTCACTGGAATACCTGCATATGCTTGGTATTGTCTACCGTGACCTCAAGCCTGAGAATGTCCTTGTTAGGGAAGATGGTCACATAATGCTGTCTGACTTCGATCTCTCTCTCCGCTGTGCTGTCAGCCCAACACTTGTTAAGTCTTCATCCCTTGATTCGGACCCACTTCGTAAGAACCCTGTGTACTGTGTCCAGCCAGCCTGTATCGAACCATCATGTATACAGCCATCGTGTGTGGCGGCGCCCACATGCTTCTCACCCCGCTTGTTTTCTAGCAAGTCCAAGAAGGACCGGAAACCGAAGAATGAAATTGGGAGCCAAGTTAGCCCATTGCCTGAGCTAATTGCAGAGCCTACTGGTGCACGGTCCATGTCATTTGTTGGCACACATGAATATTTAGCACCCGAAATTATCAAGGGTGAAGGCCATGGAAGTGCTGTAGATTGGTGGACTTTCGGAATCTTTTTGTATGAGCTCTTGTTCGGCAAGACTCCTTTCAAGGGTTCAGGGAACCGGGCCACTCTTTTCAACGTTGTGGGTCAACCACTTAGGTTCCCAGAGTCACCAGTTGTCAGTTTCCAGGCAAGGGATTTGATCAGGGGACTCCTAGTGAAGGAACCGCAGCATCGTTTGGCATACAAACGTGGGGCAACTGAGATAAAGCAGCATGCTTTCTTTGAAGGTGTGAATTGGGCATTAATACGTTGTGCCAGCCCACCGGAAATCCCAAAACCTCCGGTGGAGATTGTGCGAGTCCCAGTGCCTGCAGCATCTACTAGTGAGAAAGCAGCTGCTGCCACTGCCCCTGATCATAAGAATGCAGATAATTATCTTGAATTTGATTTCTTTTAGTTATTCTCTGAACTTGCTTCAATTTGTTGTATTGAGAGGGAAATTGTAGGGGAGTTGTGAACATTGCAGATATGGTGATGGTGATGGTGATGATGGGTTCTTAGATTGTTATCTGTTACTGTTGTTAAGTGGAATTATGAATTTCAAATTGTATTTCTGATTGAATGCTGAAATGGGTTTCGTCTATAAATAATCATAGATGTATTTTAGTCTCTTATTTCGGGTCTCTGAGAGCACTTGCAAGTTGGAAGCCTTTCAAATGACAACTGTGTAGGGTTGTGACTTTATTAGAAATGCTCCAGTGCTATGAGTTATGCAGGCATGGTGCCACCACTTGCACTACTAACCTTGGCATTACAGCGATGTAATACCTAACGGGACGTTCACCATTTTCCTATCATGTGTTTTTCTTGTATCTTTTTTTGATGTGCTTCCAGTGTTTCGTTTTTGCAGGATGGTGAAGGTGTTGGAAAGGGTAAAATATGGAGGATGAAGAGCAAAGGAGCAAGTTCTATGGTACGGTGGGATTCCCTTTCAAAAGGTAGGGGGTGGGGGACTATCGAGTCATCAAAGGTGAGAAAGTTGATGGTAATATTATATATATAAAACTTGTGGACCACATATGAATGGGTTAGAGTTGATGACCATATTATATATATAAAACTTGTGGACCACATATGAATGGGTTAGAGGAATTATATTGGCATCAAATTTGATATCTAAGTTGACTTCACTTGGATCCTTCAATTCCCTTTGTTTTATGATTTGTGGGCTCCCAAGTGGAACCCATGAGGTGGCTTGTACCGGAAGACTATAGGGAAGCTTGTTTGAGAGCATATATATATATATATATATATATATATATATATATATATATATATAGGGGGTATTCAAGTGCATCTATCCCTCATCATACCATATGTGGTGAGGGACACCCCTTTTGGAGAAGTTTCAAATACAAAATGGGATCTTTTTAAAAAGTACAAAAGCCCTTTTGTACTTGAAACTTCTCCAAAAGGGGTGTCCCTCACCACACATGGTGAGGGATAGATGCACTTGAATATTTTCCATATATATATATATATATATATATATATATAGCGCTACGCTAGCGCCTGGGCTTTTTTTTTTTTTTTTTTTGAGAAAACGCCCCTCCTATTGGGCCTACTACAATGCATGATGATCATGGAACTTCATATGATGGATAGATCTATATAAGGCCTAGCTATAAGCAAAATTTTGAGTCAATAAGATCATCCTAACATTTTGATCGATTGCCCTAAAATTTATTGGTTCAGGGACATTATTTTATTATAATTTCAATGCAATGGTGAGAAAAAGTTGGATGAGTATCAAACTTGGACTTTTGACTATTCATGGGGGTTTATGTGTATGTGAAAACACTAAATTGACTCGACATGGGTTTCGTGAAAAAAAAAAAAAAAAAAAAAGATGGGTAGAAAAAGGAGTGTTTTTTAGAAGGAGAATATTCATGTGCATCCATCTCTCATCTCACCCTATGGTGAGGGATGGATGCACATGAATGTCCCCCTTTTCAGAATTTCCCATATTATATATATATATATATATTTATATTATTGACCATTTCATTGCTGCTTTCTTATGAAATCTATAAGAAAATAGCATCCCCTAATCGTGCTTTTTCCTCCTCAATTTTTTTTTTTTTTTTTTTTTTTTTTTTTTTTTTTTTTTTTTTTTTTTTTTTTTGAACATATGAACCCTCAACCTTGGAATAGCGAGCACCTTTCACTCTCCCATAGGCTCTTGTTAAGCATCCCCTAAATGTTGCAGCCATGTTTCCTGAGAGGCTTGTCTTTTGATTCAGTTTTGATTATAACCAAACCAAGCAAGCCCGTAATACTGAAAGGGCCAGGACAGGAATATACAGTAGCAGAGCATCAAACAAGTATTCTCGAATTCGCACCAAGATTCCAGGATTTAGATTTATCTTCTTAACATTCAGTTTGTTTATTAAGCAGGAGAAAAGACAGGAATATAAACCCAATAACAATGTTGAAGTCTGGTGGAGGTTAGACATTGGCTGTTGAAGCACTATCCTTTTCTTCAGCTCATCTTCTGTTTAGTATGTTGTTAACCCTTATAATTTTCATGGTCCCTACGTGTGGAGTCCAGGAGGATGCATAAAATTTGGGTTGACCATTGTTGAACCCTATCCTACAAAATAAAATTGCAAAGCATTGGGTTTTTCTCAAACAAGCCGCTACATTTTCACACAAAAAAGCCTCCTGTATCATCACCTGACTGTAGGATTGTAGGAAGAGTAACCCACCCCTCCTTTTTTTTTTTTTTTTTTTTCTTTTTCTGTCTCTTTTGTTTTTGTTTTTGAGCAATTTAAATGAATGAAGCAAGGATTTTTCCCAAATGCCCCTTTTCATATATACTTCCTTTCTGGGCTTTCATGTAGGGGAGCCATCTTTGATCAGGGCCGCCGGCTCGAGACAATTTGAGGCTTAAAGCAACAATTCTAAATAAGGCCTCAAATTATCTATTCTTCTCTTTTTTTATTTTTTATTTTTTATTTTTTGAGTACCTGACTCTTATTTTCTAATAGACATATTTATCATTTATAAATTATAACCACTAATATTTACAAATAAAACGATAGGTAACTATAATAAACATACAATACAACGTTGTAATTAAAAAAATCTTAAAAGCATAGAACAAGAGAACCTAATTTAGTGATTTATCGTTATTGGCCACAAATATTGTAGATGTAAATGAGTTTCGAATTTGATGCATTTTTTTCAATATGTAGAAAAAAAAGAGATTATATTTGAGTTAGTGAGTTATGATTAACATATACTATAAAAAAACACTCACATATATTATCAAAATATATCTGCATATATTATTAAAAAAAGACAAAACCAAATTAGTAAATCCTTAAAGAAGATTGCTTTAAAAATAATAAGAAAAAGTAGTTATAAAGAAAGACACTAAGAACGAGACAGAGGGTGAGAGAGTTAAGAGTACCTAAGATGAAAAAGCGTTGGTGGGGATTAGATTTTTGGTAGAAACGTTTTAATATGAAAAGAGAAAAATTAATCTATTAGAGAAACATTCAATTGAAAAACCTCAGGTGAGATGGTAAGGGGCTTGAGATTTGTTTGAATTTAAAAAGAAACTGTGTAGAGAAAAAGAAGAATGACAGTTGCTTTAATACTTTTTTAGAATGTGAAAAAATGGCTTTATTGATATGTGCTACTAATTACTATTATGAGCCCTTACCTTTTTGGGGAGAAAACAAAAAAACTATAGCAGCTGCTTTAATGCTTCTTTAGAATGTGAAAAAATGACATTAATAGGATGAAATACTATGGGGTCTTATTTTTTGGGGGCTTACAGCAAGGGCTTTTCTTGCCTTATGGTCAAGCCACCCCACCATTTCATCAATCCAAACCATTCTTTTAGCTAAAAAAACCAAAAAAAAAAAAAAAAATCCAAACCATTCACACAAATCGGGAGCCTTGATTGGAACTGATTTCATTGCACACTATGTTAGACATTATTCCCCATTGGAATTTATCACAGGAAGTTTACATGCACATCTTTCCAAATCCACATTCAAGATTTTCCATTGCCCTCGTGCATCCAGGTGGGTCCCACCTAGCTTGAGTTAGTGGGGTTGTCCAAGTTTAAATAACGCGTATTTTTGTAATTTATCCATAAAAAAATTAGAACCATCAGGTCAGGGAGGTTTCATTCTTCGTAAAAATTATAAATTACAAGTCTTTCTGACTTCTGAGGATGCCAAAAACACAGGAGCCTTTTTGTAAGAACCTTTAAAAACTATATCAACTCAAGTTGATCCTTTTAGCCTTGTTTAAAAACTCAAAAACCTAGACTCAACTGGAGACTTCAATTCAGAGAGCACTAAAGACTTGACCCGACCCGAGTATGGTCATCAACTTGTATAGTAAAAATTTGGCATGAAGAAATATAAAAATAGATCCAACCAAACCTCGGCGAATCTTGACCTAACCTTTTAAAGTTTTAGGTTTTTGGCCGAGTTCCATGAAAATCTAGTCCGGTCCAGTTTAGGCCAACTCAACTCAAAACTTTCTTGAGTTCAGAAACCATAGTTTTAAAACTTGTAGTTACTAGTTTAATTTGCAAACAACATTGCAAATGAGTTTTTTTATTTTGCTTTTTACTGGACTCCAAACCATGGGTTCAAACTTCAGGACGAGGTTATGTGCACCAAGGTACATTGGTGAGGTACCTTGGGATTCGGGTCGAGTATAATTTTTTTTTCCCATTTACTTGGAATCCTAACCTGATGCTGACCATGTTCCTAGAGAATTATTGGAATGAGCCCCTTTAAAGATTAGTTGGATTTGGCCGCCTTAGGACCTACCCGATTGTGCCGGCACCCCCAAAAAAAAAAAAAAAAAAAAAAAAAAACCCTTGACTCGGTTCAGTTAGAAGTTTCCTTGTCCATGATCCATAAAGAGAATTGCTGTAATCAATGACCGCTTGTGTTTGGTCAAAAGAAAAATAGAAAAATGCGGTGAGCGTGGATCGAACACGCGACCTTCAGATCTTCAGTCTGACGCTCTCCCAACTGAGCTATCCCCGCTTGTGCTTATAAGTGTTTTGCTCTACTAATCTATAGCAAGATTATGATAACCGAACCCCAAGTGTACTCTTTTTTTTAATAAAAAAAAAGGTGTATTTCAGTCCTATATATATTAATAAGTTCACCCCATGCCTAGATTGTGGAGCATCAAAGTTGAACAATTTTACCCATATTTTTATCATGTTCAATCCACGGTAGATAATGGTTGTATCAGTGTGGAAGTAGTATGAGTTGAATTCACCCAAGTGTGAAAAGGATTTGATTGGTCACATATGGGACCCACTATAAAAATATAGCAAACTGCTTTTGTGTTTTATTTTTTTTTTCCAAATTTTAATTTTTTTCTCATGCAAACAAGCTACACTCTTGTGAGGAAAATGTCTTCCAAAGTCCACAAGATCTGTGGGCTTTTTTGGCAATTCTACTAATTGAGTCAAGTAAAATAAAGCTCCATGTTTCAAAAAAGAGTTATATTAAAAGCACTTTAATTCAAATTTTCTACCATATTTTTTAGAAAAAAAACTTAAAAAGCAAACCCCCTTTCTTTACTAAAAGAAAAAAAAAAATTTCACTTTCCAATACAAAAAGTCAAAAAGATTTCATCACAAATAACTAAAAATAAAATACCATCATAACCCACTTATATTTTATTCTTTATTCAAAATAATTTTTACTTGACTCAATTAGTAAAGCCCCCAAACAAGCCCGAGTCCTTGCAAATCACACCCTTCTGGTTTTTTAAAGTCGGGAATATTGTCAGATCTCACATATCAAAGAAACTTCTTGGCCATGTTAGCAAGACTTAGCTAAGAGTTGAATTGAAGAGCTGAACTGAGTCATACCCAACTTAAGACCATTATGACAGCTGGAAGCTCCCCTGCTATGTTTGAGTTGAGTTTTTTGCATAACTAATCAGAGTTTCTCAACTAATCATTCTCTTTGTAAAACTATATATATAAAAGGCTGTATCTGAGACTATATATATAAAACTAATGAAAACATTTTGAGAAGTTCTTCTTTTCTTCTTCTTCTTCTTCTTCTTCTTCTTCACAGCTCTCTGCAATTTCATGTTTTTTATATGGTATCAGAGACATATCTTTAAGTAAGAAGAATCTGATCCTCGTGATTGAAGCTGTAAAACTGAAGAATTCTTGTTGGTGATTCTTGATCAGGAGATCCAACAGCAATTTGCTCATCGACTTCAACTCTATTTGGAATAATTGAAATTGTGGCATGTTCTTCGCTACGATTCTCAGTTTTCATACTTGAATATCAGATTCAAGTGTTTTTCAACAAAGAATCGGTTTGTCTTCAATCGATTCATCTCTCTTAAAGGTCGATCTTCTTCGTTTTCATCAAGAATCGTCAAGATTTGCTACTGATCAAGTTTCATCAAGAATCTTCATCAAGTTCAATTTGTTCCTGTCAAGGTTCGTCAGATCTGCTTCTGAGGTTTTGGTCCTCTTCCTTACCTGCTTTCAAGATATTCTCTTGTTGTCTTGATTTTTTTGCTTCTAGCTTCATGTCAACGGTTTCTGCAAATCGATCTTCTGGTTACCTTGTTCCTAACATTGCTAGTCTAGTATCTATCAAGCTTGAAAACCATAACTATTTGTTATGGCATTCACAGTATCTACCAGTGCTTCGTGCTCATGGCCTGATTGGTTTTGTGGATGGATCTAATGTTTGTCCGGATGAGTTTGTTGTTAGTTCTGATAATTTGAATGAGATTAATCCTCTATTTTCATCTTGGATTCAACAAGATCAAGTTGTTCTGTGCTTGATTAATGCGACACTCTCTGAAGGAGTGCTTACACATGTTGTCGGCCTTCTGACGTCTAGAGCTGTATGGCTAGCCTTGGAACGTCGCTTTGCATCTCTCTCAAGATCACTTATCATACAGTTGAAATCTCAGCTGCAAACCATCAAGAAAGGATCTCTTTCAATTGATAAATATGTCAAGAAAATCAAGCACATTGCTGATAGTCTAGCTGCTGTTTGTAGCCCTGTTGATGATGAAGATATCATCATATACACGTTGAATGGTTTGCCTCTTGAGTATGGTCCTTTTAGGACTTCCATGAGGACTCGTTCTGCTCCAATACTACTTAAAGAGCTGCATGTTTTCTTACAATGCGAGGAACTCAATTAGGAAATCGTTCAGACATCTTCTACTGATATCTTGACCACTGCCATGGTAGCCTCAAAAGAAGCAAACAAGTCAGGGACTTCATTCAACAATCGCGGTGGTAAATCGAATTTTTGTGGCAGAGGCAGAGGTCCTAAGAACAACAATAGAGGTTGTGGCAATCTATACAATCACCCAATCCTAAGCCATGTTGTCAAATCTGCAACAGGACTGGTCATACAGCACTGGACTATTATCATAGAATGGACTACTCTTATCAGGGTCGGCATCCTCCATCCAAATTAGCAGCAATGGCAGCTTCTTTCAATCAAAATAATGATCAGCAGTGGTATGCTGATTCTGGCGCGACTAATCATATTACTAATGATTTGAATAATCTGTCACTGCAATCTGGATATCAAGGCAAAGACCAGGTCACTGTTGGTAATGGTCAAGGTCTGGAAATTTCTCATAATGGTTTATCTTTACTACACTTATCTCCTACTACTTCGTTTAAACTGAGTAATGTTTTGTGTGTTCCACAAATTTCCACAAACCTTCTCTCAGTTTATCAGTTTAGCAGGGATAACAACTTGTCACGACCTGGGCCCGAGCCGAGCCGTGATAATCATACTTACTCCCGTAAACCCCGAATTAACCGAAGTTAAAACGAGATCCACAAGGGATATCAATCACAAGTACCTGTCAAATATAAAACTTTTGCGGAATAATATATATTTGACAATCACAACTTATCATTTACATGTATACAAAATACAGTCCTTATACATGTATTGTTTCAATATACATTTAACCAATGCTGCATATACAAACACTATGCAGATGACTATTAGTTACATTTCTAAAATGAATTATAAACAGTTTATCAAAAACATTTCTCCAAAATGTTCCAATTTCCAACTTCGCACTCGGATACCACATCAGATGGTATCCCGCCGGTTCCATTCTATCAGACCTCCCGGAGGAACCGGAGCGGTCTCCTCCGCTGGCGCCGGGGGCGCTGCAATGCCGGCAGGGGCAACTGGGCCTGTAATGCCATCAATAACACTAGTGAACACGACGGTTCAACAATGTATAAACAGTTCTTGCAATAAAGTATTAACATATTCATCTGCATTAATAACAGTTCAATACTAGATAAATCTAGACAATCCTACAGTAACAATAATGAACAATGACAGTTAGTATCAGTCAGTATACATGTACCAATTGGCGACTACCATAGCATTCTTAAATTGTATTACATTCAATTCATTTCCATCTTCCCTCAAATGAAGGCTTCAATCAATATCCTAAGATATGATCGGGATTTATTCATTTACCATCTCCCCTCAAAGGGAGGCTTCAATCACTACCCGAAGGTATGATCGGATGTATAAGTGGGACTTACCAGTGCCCGGGCCAGGGACACTAGCATCACCACGGAGCTCCGGAACACCCCCAATACCATCTGCTGCAGCAGGATTAGTCATTCATTATTCATTGAACTCACTTGGAGTTCTAATACAATCGCTAGGTAGTGCCAGACTCAATGATCAGTAACATTCAGTATAAAATCCTTTTTATGGATCCAATTCAGTTCAATAATTCCTTTCATGAGAAAGGAAAGGAATGACAGTAGTATCAATCTCATTAGATTGATCACAATGACACAATGAGAGTAATATTAACCTCTTATGGTTTTACTCAATCCTATTTCAATTCTATCTCAATCCTAAACAACCATTCGGGTGTAACCGTTGGTTTCCAAATGCACGTGTTATTTACGATGGACATCACATTTGTATTTTAAATATGTGCATTTCAAGTCCCCTTAATTAACACCCATGGAGCTTAGGCCATATCCAATTATATGGTTCATCCAAGGAACCCCCCTTTTCTTCTCTTTAAAACACCATTCTTTCCTCATAATTCGATTAACCCATGATTAGTCTTAAAACTAATCGGGAACGTATTTATACTTAAGAGTCATAGTCCAAATTCTCGTAAAAATCCAAAACTCGAAATTCACCGGACTCTAACAGAGTCCCCTAATCGGTCGGACCCACTGCTCGCTCGAGCGGACCCCAGGCAGAACACTGTTCGCTCGAGCGAACTCACTGTTCGCTCGAGCGAACTCACATAGCACCACGTTCGCTCGAGCGAACTAAATGTTCGCTCGAGCGAACTGCGCAAATTCCAATTCGTCCCAACCAGAGCCTTGTTCGCTCGAGCGAACCCTCAGTTCGCTCGAGCGAACTGTGCAGAATTTATGTCCGAATTCTGTGCAGTTCACTCTTCTTCTCCTCTCTTTTCTTAATCACATTTCTACAACTGCATGGTAAATGGGAACCTCCTGTTCCCCCCCTCATGCATCATCCATTCACATTCATTCACAATCACACTTCTAATCATCCCTTAATCACTTCATTAGACATTCACAATAAATCCAAAAATCAATGTAGAGTGCATATATAATCCATGCAACCACTATAAACAATTATAATGAGCAATACTAATTACAAGCAAGGTTTATACTTGCCTTAGGAAGCTATTAACTCAAAGTCCTCTCTTGTCTTGGTTTGGGCTTGAGATTAAAATCCCCTTTTCAAACCCTAATCAAGAAAAACACCCAAATGAACTCCCATGAGTCATTGGTGCTAGAAACCCCTACATAATCACTAATAGAACTTGGAAATCACAAGGGGGAATCCATTACTTACTTGTGGTCCAAAGCAATTGATTCTTGAGATCTCTCTAAAGCTCCACTCTTCAACAATGGAGGATTTGCTTAGGGAAGAAGATGATGATGAAGGCAAACTCCTCAAAGCCCACTCCAATCACTCTCAAGCTCACTCTCAAACAAGAGGAATGGAAGAGGAAGAGAGAAAATTGGAGAGCTCTAGGGTTTCTCTTGAGTTCCAAAAGGTAGAATGAGAGAAAACCCATTTGACTCTAATATAAGAGCTCTTAACACTAAAAGCCCCACTCATTTACTCTATTTACATTTAGAGTCAAATGACTCCTCACTTGGCCCATTTGAGGTCAAATGAAATCGCGTTTATTATGAAAGTTGACGTACTCTTCGAGATACACACGTTGGTACCAAGAATTTCCGTATTTGACGAAATACGTGAAAACCCGTATTTACGAAAAAGTCCTTAACACATCATGGTTGAGTCTAAACTCACTCTAATCAATTCAATTCCATTTCATTAGGCTTAATGTGTCATTAGAGACTGATTTGTCCCTCTTTGGTCATTAACCTTAGTTAATCCAATTATCCATGCTTAATTAGCATTAATCACAATTAATTAGCCTTAATCGCGATTAGTTCGGGTCGGGGTGTAACACAACTGCATCTTCATCTTTCACGCCAATGGATTCTCTATACAAGATCGCACAACAGGGAAGATTCTTTTCCGTGGATTGAGTAGAAATGGTCTCTATCCATTTCCCAATTTCAGTCGCTCTCCTTCTACTACTGCATTTCTAGGAGTAAAAACAATAGCATCAATATGGCATCAACGCTTGGGTCATCCATCTTCTACCATTCTTCAAAAACTGGCACCTTCGTTATCTCTTCAAAGTGCTTCTTCATCTCAATTTTGTGAGTCTTGTCAACTTGCCTAGAGCTCCAAGTTACCATTTGCTCTCTTTGAATCTACTACATCCAAACCTGTAGAACTAATACACAGTGATGTTTGGGGCCCTGCTCCTCTTCTTTCTCAAAGTGGTTTCAAATATTATGCGTTGTTTGTTGATGATTTTAGTAGATACACTTGGCTATTCCCTATTCATTGTAAATCTAAAGTCTTTTTTGTATTTTTGGGCTTCAAAGTTCAGATTGAAACACTGTTGTCATTAAAGATTAAATGTCTTAGATCTGATGGCGGAGGAGAGTATGTCAATAACAATTTTAAGAATTTTTTTCATGAGTGTGGAATTGTTCATCAGCTAGCTTGCCCTCACACAGCTGAACAGAATGGGTGTGCTGAGCGCAAACACAGACATGTTGAAACTGGGTTGACACTTCTCTTTGCTGCTTCAATGCCATTACATTACTGGGCTGATGCTTTCTCTACTGCTACGTATCTTACTAATAAAATGCCAATGCGATTTCTGAATTTTTCTTCACCTTGGCAGCAATTGTTTGGTAATTCCCTAAATTACATGACATTGAAAGTGTTTGGGTGTGCATGTTATCCATGGCTCAGCCTTATTTGAAAACTAAATTAGAGCCCCGCACAAAACAATGTGTCTTCATAGGCTACAGTTTAAACTACAAGGGTTATCGTTGCCTAAATCCTTCTACTGGGCGCATCTATCTATCTAGGCATGTGGTATTTGATGAATCCTTCTTCCCATTTTCCTCTGTTACACACACTACTAACTCTTCTTCTAAATCACCACTCGTGGAAGCCTGGTTACCCTTCTTTCCTCGTCCCATTTCTTCTTCACCTAATCCTAGTTATGTTACCACTCCTCCTCAGTCTAATCCATCCAGTTCTATTCCTACTACTCCTTTATCCACTGACTTGTTATATTTACCCACTCCATTTACTTCTCATGTTCCTACTAATACACATTTCCTGGTTATTCCACCTGCACTTACTCCTCCAATTGAGCCAGTCTTGCAGTCTTCCTCTCTAATTCCCTCTCACACATCTACACCTGTTTCTTCTTCTACTTTGCCCACACAGTCCATAGCTGCCCCTCCCTCTACTTCTTATCTAATGGTTACTAGATCCAAATCTGGCATAAGAAAGAAGAAAGTTTTTCTCACCACACCTCATGCAGTTCCACTCACTTCTCATATTTACTATGAATGTGTTGAACCCACTTGTTATACAGAAGCATCCAAGCATGCAGTTTGTCGCCAGGCCATGGCAGAGGAATTCACAGCTTTACAAAGACAGGGTACTTGGTCTTTAGTTCCATATTCTCCTTCCAAACATGTTGTTGGTTGTAGATGGGTATATAAGATCAAACATCATCTTGGTGGATCTATTGCAAGGTATAAAGCAAGATTAATTGCTAAAGATTTTCATCAAGAATATGGTATTGATTGCACTGAAACTTTTAGCCCAGTTGTTAAACACACAACCATTCGTGTAGTCCTTGCTCTTGCAGTTCATTATCAGTGGTCCTTACATCAGCTAGATGTTACAAATGCCTTCTTGCATGGGTTGCTTAATGAAGAGATATACATGAGCCATCCTCCAGGTTTTGTAGATCCATGTTTTCCTACACGTGTGTAAACTTCATAAATCCCTATATGGCCTGAAACAGGCACCAAGAGCCTGGTATGATAGGTTTTCTAACTATTTGGAAGGACTGGGCTTTAACAGAACCTCTACTGATTCTTCTCTCTTCATCCGAAGATACAGGGGCTTCATCACTATTATACTCTTGTATGTTGATGATTTGATAATTACTGGGAACAACAGGCTCTACATTGACTTTATCATTTCTCAACTAAATCTAGTATTCGAGATGAAGAATCTTGGGAAACTACATCATTTTCTTGGTATTGAGGTGAACAAAACACCTTCTAGCCGCTTCCTTTCTCAATCCAAATACACCAAAGATTTGCTAGGATGAACCTCTATGCTTGATTCTAAACCTATTGGTTCACCTTTCAGTTATAAGCCTTCTTCTCCAGCTTCTTCCACTATTATGACTGATCCAGCTCTCTATCGAAGCATAGCTGGCTCCCTCCAGTACCTTACTCTAACTCGACTAGACTTAGCATTTGCAATCAATCAAGTTTGTCAACATATGCACCAGCCATCTACTCTACATTCCACTGCCCTAAAGAGAATACTTCATTATCTAAAGGGGTCTCTTACCTTCGGCATTCACCTTACTAAGAGCTCTCTCAAACTTCAAGCTTTTTCAGACGCCGACTGGGCTGGGGATCAATCAGATAGACATTCCACTTCCAGCTTCTGTGTCTTCTTAGGCGCCTCCCCAATTTCTTGGAGTGCTAAGAAACAGCCTACTGTGGCTCGTTCGTCAACTGAGGCTGAATACCGTTCACTAGCCCATACTTCTGCTGAACTTTCCTGGGTTCGTATGCTGCTTAGAGATCTCCATATCTTTCTCCCAGACTGTCCTACGATCTGGTGTGACAATATCTCTGCACTTTCTCTGGCTTTCAATCCTGTCTTCCATGATCGAACGAAACACATTGAGGTCAACTATCACTTTGTTCTCGAGAAGGTTCTTCGCAAAGACCTCAATGTTCAGTATGTTTCCTCAGCTGATAATGTTGTAGATATCTTTACTAAAGGCTTACATCCAAGACGTTTGCAATATCTTCGTGGCAAGCTCAAAGTGGACACCAGTCCCTTTAGCTTGAGGGGGCTTGTTAGCAAGACTTAGCTAAGATTGAACTGAGTCATACCCAACTTAAGACCGTTATGACAGCTGGAAGCTCCTCATGACAGCTGGAAGCTCCCCTGCTCTGTTTGAGTTGAGTTTGTTGTATAACTAATCAGAGATTAGTTGAGTTCTCAACTAATCCTTCTCTTTGTAAAACTATATATATATAGAAGGTTGTATCTGAGATTATGTTTTAATGAAAACATTTTAAGAAGTTCTTTTCTTCTTCTTCTTCACAGCTCTCTACAACTTCATGTTGTTTATAGGCCACACCTACAAATCCATCAGTGGGATCCTTATCTGTGTACTGCGGAAAATAGAAGCTCTCCTCTGTCCTTGCATTGCATTTCTATTTGGCTTTTCAATCTTAACGAGATTTTTTAGAAGATATGGGTTTGCTTTTAGAAAAACTTCAAAAGGGGGGGCTGGGGTTCTTATGAAAAGCACTCACCTATTTGTTTGTATGTTTCACTTTAAGGCCTTAATCCAATGGTTGTTCTGCCATTTTTTTTTTCCCTTGGAACAACTTGTTTGGTATCGAGTTCTCTTTTTCTTTCTTTTATGGGGATTTAATGGGAAAAACCCTCATAAACAGGCTATTAATTAATTTGGCCCCAATGGAAAATGCCAGACAGAATGAACCCTAAATTGATGTTTCTTTTTTTTTTTTTTTTTTGTCTTTCAGCGCCATAGTCGATATCGACGCTCACAAAGAAGGCCGCCCCAACCCTCATTCATCTCTTCCTCTCTGCAACTGATCTCAATCTCACAACAATCTTTGAGAAGGAGAAATAACGAAAGAAAAAGTTGGTGGGTGTGTGCAGATGAGATGCAAGGAGATGAAGGTGTGCGCAGGGGCCGTGAGGGCAGAGTGCAGGAGTGAAGGAGGGGGAAAAAAGAAAAGAAGGGAGGAAAGAAAGAAATTGACGAGGACCGGAGGTCGCCTTTTCCTCCGGCAATAGCAAAGTCCAGCGCTGGGCTACAGATCACAGCGAGGAACAGTCTTCTAATCCAAGGTGGGCCGCAGATCACAGCGAGAAGAGGCAGTTCCCTGTTTGGTTTTGATCCAAGGTGGGCACGAGAAGAGGGAGTTCCCTCTTCGAATTCATTTTCCGGATCTCTGCCAGCTGAGATTGGAGACCTCTCCTTCCTGGAAGAGCTGAGGGTTGATGGGAATCTGATGACGGGGAAGATTCCAGAGGAGATTAGAATGTGTGTTTCTTTGCAGGTTCTTGACCTCGAAGAGAATTCCTTATCTACGGTGGTTCCACTCTGTCTCTTGGTGGAAATCTTTTCACAGGTTTGATTCCTACGAGGTTCGCCAATCTTTTTAGGGTGGAAGTTCTTTCCCTCGAAGGGAATTGATTGATTGGAAACTTGCCGGAAGAGCTGGAAAACCAACCGTGCACATCGGCTATTTGCTCACAACACATCGATATCGCCTGTTTGGTTCAAGGTGGGCCGTAGATCCTCTGAGTTTCTCTCTTCTTCGATCAAACCAGATTTCTCCAGTTCGTCTTCTGCACCGCAATCCAAGACTGAGGAACGACCTTCTTCTCTGTTCACGGTGGCCGAACCAGTTCTCTATCTTTGGTCGCAACAGCCACACCCTCTTCTGGTCTCCTTCTCCAATCTAGGCGATCGACTTCCGAAACCCAAACCAACAGAGGACCTACTTCTTTGTCTCCTTCTACGATCCTCTATACCAGAGAACCCAAATCGTTTAATCTGGCCTCTCTCTTTCGTATCAACAAATTCTTACAACGACAGGGAGATCCGACCGGGTAACATACTACGCGACGGATAATCCGCGGGACTCGGTAGGTGAAGCTAGCGGGTATGGGGATCGGGCTGGTACGAGAAGGCAACAGCGGGACTGAGGTTGGAGCTATTTGATCGGGGTCGGGTCTGCGGGGCTTGCTTCGAGATCCGGTGTGTGGATGAGGTGAAGTGGTGCATCTGGAGGAGATCCATGATCGTGACAACGATGAACTTCTGCCCACCCAATTACGGTGCATGGATGATCGTGTATTGGTGCCTTTTTTGCAAGTGCAGTCAAGTTCAGCAGCCCAGCAGTTTTCTTCTCTTCTCATTTTCCGTTCTTCAACAAGAACGCAGGGACAGTTCCGGTTCCTGTTGAACTTTGCTATAGAAACTGGGGAGAATAGTAGATTTAAAATTTTAAAATTCAAAATTTCTTGCCAAAAAAGTGGGGAAGGGCAAATCAGTCATGAAAATGTTATTTAGGGACCTCTCGCCGAAACATGTTCAACTGCATGGACTGCATGCCTTAGAGAAAAAGTTGATGGATTGGAGGCCTTACAAGTCCTATATGAGGGATCTTTCGCTAATTATCTCATTTTTTTTAGTTTCAATATCTTGAGAAGAAGAAGATAAGGGTGTTTATTGAACTATTTGGAATGGATGATTCCACCTATCAAGAGGAACCAACACCACCTGTTGGACTTAGTGGGAGAGATCCTATGGACTCAGAGGTCAGTCGGAGTGATCAAAATGCCATTCGTCGTTGTTCTCGTGGTTTGGTTCCAAGAAAATATATTGAAGTTGAAGAAACTTCTTAAGTATACATTGCGACTGACAGTGGCGGACCCAGGATTTCGTTTGAGTGGGGCGGACAATGGTCAATTGAAAATGTAAAAGACTATTTTGTTGTACTCGCTTCATGTAACAATAGCAAAAGAGAAAACATCTTGCATTAAAGATTCCTCAAGAAATTAGCTTTGTTCTTTCAAATACTAGGGATGAAAATTAAATTAGACTTAAGAAATCAGTTCATCAACTGGCAACCACACTACAACAATAATCATTATCTTGTGAAATTAGTACATTTTTTAATCCTTTCCTTAAGCTCTTTAAGAGTTCCTTTATCATATGAATCCAAATAAGATAAATGGTATTCTTAAACGAAACCGTCAATATAACCATTAAAATCAAATGTGGTCTAAGAAAAAAATCAATAAAAAAAATCTAATAAGTAATTATGAAATATCAAAACGTGAAACCAATTAAAGAAAATAAAAGAAGGGGAATTAACGGGAAAAGCCCTCATAAACGGTCATTGGATTAATTTGGGGCCAATAAAAATGGGCAGACAGAATAGGTCCTTTGGGCCACTTATGTGTGTGTGTGTGTGTTTTTTTTTTTTTTTTTTTTTTTTTTTTTTTTTTTTTTTTTTTTTTTTGTAATAGTCGATATTGACTATCAAAACCTGAGCTGCGCCTGCATCTCACCCTCTCCGGCGCCATAGGCGTGGAGCGCATCACCTTCTCCTTCTCCATTTTTTTAATTTCCCTTTTCTTTTCTCCTCCTTCCTTCCTCCCAGCATACACCCACTACATCTGCATCATCCCCATTCTCTTTCTTTTTCTTCTTCTTTTTCTCCTTCCCTCCCTGGCCCTATACTCCCTCACCAGCAGATCTGATCGGATTGGTGGGTCACGATCGGAGAAGAAGAAGAGATCGCCATTCGGTCAGGGTAGATGACATCGAGATGGAACGGGCAGTCCGGGCAAATAAGTGGAGTTAGAAGAGGATCGGAAACAGATGAAAATAATAGTATTCTTTCTTTCTCTCTATATGTTTTCTCTTTTGATGTTTGGGTGAAAACAAGTAGAAGAACAAGAGAGAGATTGAATTTTGCCGTTTGGGCGTTTCTCAATTGTGTCAAAAAGAGATGACAGTAAGCAAAGGGATGAAAAGAAGTTTCTGGTAGTCAATGTAAGATGTAATTTGCTTTTATACAATTGCATTCTTTTCTTTTTGTTTGGTTGCTGGTACTTGGATAATTAGGCTTTGGGCATTTTGAAAACCTACTCCCGCGCTAATGCGACGCCTCCTGTCGCCAGCCTTGCTCGATGGGAGAAGGAGAAGGAGAAGACAAAGGGGTCTCGTCTGCCCTGTTACAGAACCAGAACCAGAGAGTGGAAGGACATTGTTTAGGTCACGTTTCAAGTTGAGTTTAGGTCGGGTTAGGTTGTTCCAGGGTACGTCAGGGTACAAGAGGTTGGTTCCAGGTTGCTTCGGATCAAGCCGGAATTGACAGGAAGAGAATTTATCTGAGTTTTTGTCAAGTTTATCTTAGTTTTTATTAAATTTATCTGAGTTTTTATCAAAATTTATTTGAGTTCTTCTCAAATTTATCTAAGTTTTGTACAAATTTATCTAAGTTCTGGACAAATCTATCTGAGTTTTTGACTATTTATCTGAGTTCTGAAAAAAATTTATTTGAATTCTAAACAAATCTATCTGAATTTTTGGCAAATTTATTTGAGTTTTTGAAAAATATAGCTGAGTTTCTGACAAATTGATCTCCATTTTAAATTTTTAACGGAGTTTTTGAACGAATCTTTCTGTGTTTTTGAAAAATTTATTTGTATTTTTTAGATCAATTTTTGTTTTTTAATTTTATTCCTGTCTTTTAAAATTTATTTTGTATTTTCTTAAATAAATTTAACTGAGTTTTGACTAAAATGCTTGAGTTTTTGGAAAAAATTTCTGAAATTTGAAAAATTGGTTTATCTTAGTTTTGGCAAATGTATTTGTGATTTTTAAAATTTATTTGCGCTTTTTAATTTTATTTACGACTTTTGAAATTTATTTGCGTCTTTTGAAATTTATTTACATTTTTTTAAAATTTATTTGGATCTTTTGAAATTGATTTTCATCTTTTGAAATTTATTTATATTTTTTGAAATTTATTTGGATATTTTGAAAATTATTTATGTCTTTTTAAATTTCTCTGATTTTTTTTTGAAATTTTATTGCATTTTTAAAATTATTGCATTTTTTGAAATATATTTGCGTTCTTTCGTATTTATTTGTATTTTTTGAAATTTAATTGCGTATTTTAAAATTTATTTACAGTTTTTGAAATTTATTTGCTTCAATTTCTCTCTTTCTTTTGAGATTTATTGCGTTTTTTGAAATTATTGCATTTTTTGAAATTTATTTGCATTCTTTCGAATTTATTTGTACTTTTTAAAAAAATTGTGTTTTTTTAGAATTTATTTGAAAATCTCATTAATGAAATTTCATTAATCATGGCCAATTAAATGGTAGTTGACCATTATTAATGGCATATCCCACTAATCGTGGGATATGATTTTGATGAAAGGGTAAATTAGACATTTAAGGTCTTCAAATTTGAAAAAAGGACCTAACAGACTATGAAAAAAGATTGTGGATCTAAGGCAATAAAGTGAGATGTTCAGGGACCCGTCGCCGAATCCCCCCTCCTAATGAAGGTTTTCTGTCGGCCCACAACTCATACGGAGTTTTTAGAACAAACATGGAAGGGACTCTATTTAAAATGTAAAATGCAGTTAACAACGCATCTCTCCAAAATGAGACGGATAAATTTACGTGGGCCATCATTGATCTAGCCATGTCTAAAAGGGTCTTATTCCTCTTTCCGCAACACCATTTTGTTGTACGGTGTAGACCATAATTAGCTAACGAGAAATCCCTTTTTCCATGGAAAAACTTTTAAAAATCTCTAAAGTGTATTCTCCACCCCGATCGGTCCAAAGGTCTTGATATTTTTATTAAACTAATTTTGAACTTCTTTTGCAAAAATTTTGAAATAATCAATTGCCTTATTTTCGTGGGAAATAAAAATTTACGACCATATCGAGAGTAATCATCAATGAAAGTAATGAAATATTGAGTTCATTGTCTATTAGCTACATTCCTTGGTCCACAAATGTTGGAGTGGTTGATTTCAAGGGTGGCCTTGGATCTTCCACCTTGAAAAAATATTTTCTTATTATTTTTTGGGTCACACAAGATTCACATGGAGGTAACTGTACTTGTGTGAGAGATACAAGTAGTCCTTTCCTAGCCAATCAAATCAATAGGTCTTTTCCTATGTGACCCAATCGAGAATGCCACTTAATAAATTCGGAACTAGTGTCATGTACCACGAAAGAATCAGAAAGTCCAACCATAGAACTATTAAAATCCAAAACATATAAGTCTCCTACAATCAGTCCCCATGCATAAATGGAATTATTTTTTATAATGGAAACCTTCTTCCTAATGGAACAAAAACCAAAACCATCCCTAGTGAGCCGGCAAACCGAGAGGAGATTCCATCTCATGCCAAGTACAAGATGCATCTCATGAAGCACCATAGTCTTTCTTGTAGACATTGGATGAAAATAGTTACGAATTCCTAACATGTCTTCTGAAGAATTATTGCCCATGTAGAGCTTGTTGCAACCGACATCTATTGGCTGAAACTCCCGAAATCCACTCTTATTCTTCATCATGTGCTTGGTTAAACCTGGAGCAGTTATCAATCCATTAGAACTTTTATCCATATAATTGCTTTAGAGCAACCGAAGAGAGTGACAAAGTCAAGGTGTTTACTGTGTTTCACTTGTAGTAACTTTTAGCAATGTGGCCGAGTTCCTCACATTTATAGCATTTTATTTTGGCTAAATCCCTTGGCTTATTATGCTTATGATGTTTCTTTTGCTTTTCTTTGAGTGACTCCTGATCCTTTTCTAGTTGAGGCTTTTTTTTTGCGGATTATCACTTTTCAAAACTTACGTTCTCGTTTGATCCTTTTAGGACCCAACCTTGATCCAGACTGTTGTTAAGCAAATACTACTTGTTCGGCAACCTATACTTGAATGAATTCTTTGGGCTTCGAGTTCAAGATGGCGACACAGATCCTTGAAGGTCTTGACTACCTCAAAATGGGTCAAGATTTATTTTATTGTACGCCAAGAGTAAGGTACTGGTCGTAGAACTATAATGATCTTTTTGCCCTCAATTAGCACACTTTCTGCCCTTGCAAGATCCGGTATTGTTAGACTCTTTTTGCAAAGGTAGTCCCTGATAGGCACTCCTGGGGCCATTCGATACGCGTCAAACACCGGTCTTGTTGGCGGTAATTCCACCGTATTCTTCTCAAGGGTTCCCACATTTCCTTAGCCGTACCGTAGGTTTCATAAGTGGGGGCCAATTTGAAATGCATACTGCTCAACATAATTTTTCGAGCAGTACAATTGTCTTTTTCCCATTTATTGAAATCATGCATTGCAAGCATGGGTGCAGCATGATCTTATAATTTGGGTCGGGTCTTAATCATTTCCAAGGTACATTACTTCTTATTCATCAAACAAGTAGATTATGGTCCGGTACCATTGATCACAGTTATTACCATTTAACATGTCTCCCGTATTAAGGTTTGCAATGATAAGTTTTGAAGCCATCACTGAAGAAGAAATAAGATTAAAAAAAATGTTAATTGATCAATGAATGCACACTATCGGCAACACACACATACATACCGTTTGCCCTTTTGCACTCAAATCAATCCAAAAATTAGGACATTAAAGTGAAAACCCTTCATGTCTAGAGCTAATTTGGGGCAGTCAAAAGTAATAATCGCAATTGATTCGGTGATTTGATAACATCATGCAAACACAATACTCTGATCCTTATGCAATTATATATGTAAAATGCAAAATAAAAACATAATCAAGACAACTATCCTTTTCTTATTAGAGACAATCAGGTGTAGAGGATCAAGCCATATCTGACTGTTAATCACCAAACACATGATCCAAAAAGATGGATCAATTTGGATGGCATGGATCTTTCTAAAAAAAAAATAAAAATAGAAGATTATTAAAAATTAATATAATCAAGTTGCTTATCCCCAGCATGTCTTAGGGTCCATATAAAATTATGCCTTTAAGAAATAGTCTCAAGTTTAGCATAAAAATACGTTGAAGTAGTCTCATATTAGGCCAAATTAGATCATGACCATTAATTACCTGAGGGAGGTCATAGCAGTTCCAATACTTAAACCGAGAGGGAGTCATAGATTGCTTACTAAAATAGCCTATTTCTGAACAATATATGACTACATGAAACATTTTTAAATCATGCCTAGAAAGTGTAAGATCGTAGAAGATCTTTATAAGCTCTAAATTTTGGGCATATATGTGTGTTCATTTTGTGCAGGTCCCAGAAAAAAAAAAAAAAAAAAAAAAAAAACCTGGTCCAAGTCTAGGTGCCAATAAGAACCTCAATATACAATCCTCTACATGCCAATGAAATACTGGATAGGGTTAAAATCAACCACTCACCCAACTAACTGGTCCAATATTCTGCCCAAATAAACTCAGCCAAAGAATGGCCATTTGGGACTATAAACTGGCCAAAAGAAAATCTTAAATCTGCTCCCAAAGGAGCCAGAATGACAAAGCCTAATGTTGGATCAAATTTGGCATTAAAATATAATAAGGAGGCCTAGAGAACTGATTATACCAAGTTCCATTTCAATGCCCAAAACAGATCCAAATTTCAGAATACAGTCCAAAATTAGGTTCTTAACACAGGCTCAATTCAGACTTAAATTACTGGTCCAGAACTTATGTTGCTAAATAAAACTATCCAATAGCATGCCTAAAAGAAGTATTAAAACGGTTCCAAAATGGGTCTCTGTCCAGGCCTAAGCAGGCTATAAAATTGAACCTAATTATGTCTTAAAACTAGACATAAACAGGCTCTGAGTCAGTTCAAATAATTGAGTTCGTGAACTAGACTCATATTGGGCCAGTAAAAAACAGACCCCATACGTGTAAGAGTGGTCCATTTCAAACTTAATTCTGATATAATTTAAGCCCAAAACAAGAACTTTCCATCAAACAATGGCTTAAAACTAACATAAAATTCAGTCCCATATATATATATATATATATAATGGGGCCCACAATTAGGCTCCACAAGAAAGTTCTCATATAATATGTGAGAACTAGTTCTCACCTGAATATTACCCCATATATAATATTTCCTTTTCATGGAAAATAAAATAGTTAAGCAGAAGAAAAATCTGAAAAATTTAGGATCCATTAACCAGAATATCATCTCTGAATCCAATGGTTCAGATCAAGAATAATCACTTCAAAAATCTTCCAAACTTTGTCTTGTATATTAATGAGATTTGTCTCGGGTTATCTCAAACGCAATCAAAATTAATGTGAGCATGCCGATAGAGGCTATAATACCAATGAAGGCTTTGGACGCCATGGAAGCACGGATGGGCTGGCCCATACAATGGACCAAGTACTTAGATGTAGAGATTTGTGACTGCATATGGGAGATTAGTCGCGTACGATTCACTTTTCACGATCCAAGGGCAAGGATGGATAACCTGAATGTAGAAAAATGTTGATGGACGGTTCAGATCTAGTGGGATGAAGAGGGAAAAGGCTTTCTTGGAGGGTCTTTCTCTCTTTATTCTATTATTACTTGTTATTGGATATGAGTGTTGAGATGATATGTGCAAATAATGGATAAGCTCTCAAGAGAGATAATAAGGATAGAGAGTTGGATTAAAAAAAATTTTTAAAAATCCATATCGCTATCACCACTGAGACTCCAGGTAAGGGATGTCTCTTTGTGATTAAGGTCCACCCACAAGTGGGCCCATCACAGATGCCAATAGCATGGTGCATGGGCAAATCAGTAACAACACCACCTATAACGTCTACACTAGCGAGAAAAGGCACATGCCCAACAAAAGAAAATATATATATATATATATATATATATACATCCTAATAAAAGGATATAAATTGTTAGTACCAAGGGACCCTCTTTTCGATTTTCACCACAAACACAAAAGTCTCACCCAAAACCCAATTTTTTTTGGTTCACACAAAACAAACATGTATTCCAGTTTAGAACTCAAAATTAATGATTAAAACCTTAACAGAAGTCTCCTAACTGAGGAAAAAGGTACCTTGCAAGTCCATAACTCAACCTCGAGCTTACCTAGACCGTGAGAACAACTACAATTATTTGGATTGCACTTATAATTCAACTCATCTTGAGGGTTATTTAACGACAAATTTCTAAAATGGATGTCTAAAACAACTCGGGCCAATCATTCATTTTTCATGCATTCCATGAGTGTGATCATTGATTAAAAAAGGAAAATTTTCAAATTCCATGAGTATGATCATTGATTAAAAAAGGAAAATTTTCAAAAAAGTCCTTAACTTTTGGGTGACTTTCAAAAAAGGGTCAAAAGAATTCAATATTTCAAAAACGTATAAAACTTTGCAGGACTTCTTTCACTCAAGTCCAATCCAGCGATCCATACCAACTGCCTGTAATTTTGTATAAACAAAAACTCAAAAGGACATAAGTGCCGTTCGTGAGTACTAAGTAGGTAAAAAGGGATTTTTCAAAACAGTCATAAACTTTTTAGGTGGGCACTCTAATTATTAACCTAGTCAATAGTTAATTTCAGTTTTCACATCATGATCAATCCAATATTTGGACACTCTAATTATTAGCGTAAATTTCACTGCAATCAATGCATTGTGTTATATAAGTGACTTGGAACAACCAAAAGTGATCTTATAGTTGGTCCGACATTTTGGAGAAGGAATGAAATCAAATGGATTTTTTTTCATTTTGAATTCAAAAAATAAAAATACCAACAGTGGATGGAGATCTCCCAACAGGATCTAATTGAAAAGAAGTTTTGAAAACTTTCATACCTTTTTGAAATATTTAATTCCTTGGTCCTTTTTTGAAAACCACCTAAAAAATTTATGTTTGTTTTAAAATTTTCCTTTTTACCTACTTACTACTCACTAAGGGTACTTTTGTCCTTTTGAGTTTTTGTTTCTACATAAGTGTATGGCGCTATTTTTAATATTTTTGTCCACAATGTAAGAGTATTGAATCATAAATGCATGCATACACTTGCTCGTTGGTGCTCACTAATTATTTACATTATACATGAGTAAATGATGTGTGTAAATGAGGTCATTTTAGGCCCAAAATCTTAATACATTTCACACCTTCCACCCTGAAATGCCCGAACATCGCTGGATTAAAACTCATTGAAAGCCTTGTATTTTTTTTCAGTCCTATAGACTACAAATTTGTAACATGAACCATTCAAACTTTTTATTGAACTCATGAACCTTAAGATATTTTAGTCTCATGTCTAAATATCCATAGCTTTTGAGGGCCGGATTTGAAGAATTGCAATCTAATGAAGGATTTGGCTCAAGATATATTGGAATGGAGAAAAAAAATTCATATAGCAAACCTCAATGTATATGGGATAAAGCTTTGATGACGATGTTGATGATAAGAAACACGAAAAAAGAAAAACTAATCTAATAAATGTAAATCACTCTTTCTAGTCATTTGTTCTCTTTTGGAGCCTAAATTAGTAACCCAAGCAGTTTAATATTTTCATGAATATGATAAACCTTAATGCATATAGTCTTATATCTTATATCCTCATTGATTTTGGGAAATACGGAGAGACGAGAAGAAACTAGTCTCACTTTTTTAATTTTCTACACTTCGGTGGGCCCAAAATTTGTAATTCGGGCTATTCACTAACAATTATTTCATTTATTGGAAAGTTTTGGGATCTTAGGCCCACTAAGTATTATAAAAACTTATATAGAACTTTTCTTCTCTTTCTTTCTCCATTTCTGCCTGACAAATATGATGGTGGTTCATTAGTAGAATGGAATATTGATGGACTCACAGAATATGGAATTCTTAATATTTTAAGAAACATGATTATCTATACTAATGCATGATTAATCCATGGAAATTCACAAGGTAAAATGATAGCACCAATCACTATAGGATTTACTGGTCAACTTCATGGCTAGTAGGAATATTATCTTACACCAATCCAAAAAACTAGTATACTAAATTCAGTCAAAGTAAATGAAGGAAGAAAATCTCTTCTTAATGTTAATGGTCAAACTATTTCTAATGCAGTTGAAACATTAATTCATAAAATTCTTATCAATTTTTCTGGTAATGTTAGTGATCAAATAGAAAAATACAGAGAACAATTAATCAATCTACGTTGTAGAACGTTATCTGATTTCAAATGATATAAAGATATTTTTCTCACTCTCGTCTTCCAATTATTTAATTCTAATGAAGAATTTTGGAAAGAAAAATTTATTTCAGGCCTTAATTTATTCAGGCCTCCCAACTCATTTTGCAGAAAAAGTAAAAAATGTTCTAAGAGAACAAAATAATGGAAGATTAAATTATGCCAACTATACATATGGAGATTTAATTCAAAAAAATTTCTCGTGTTGGTATGCCGTTATGCGGTGATATGAAAATTAAAGCAGATTTACAGAAACACAAGAAAATTGGTAAACAAGAGTTAGGGGATTTTTGCTATCAATTTAGCTATGAGCCCCTACAAAATCCATCTAATAGAATTCATAAAACATATCATCATTTTAAAAATAAAAAGTATTTTAATAATGAAAAATCATATAAATCACATAAAAAAATATTATCAGAAAAGAAAAAATGAAAGAAGTGATTATCAAAAAAGAAAATCAAGCTCTTCTTCAAAACATAAAACTAATAAATATAATTATACGTGATATAACTGTGGAAACGAAGGACATTTTGCAAATAAATGTTTTGATACAGATTCGAAAAAGAAACTAAATGAATGAGAATATAATTCTCATAATTCAGAAGATGATCAAGATATATGTGTATGTTGCGAAAGTGACGAAAGTTCCTATGATTCCTCATCCTCATCCTCATATTTCTCAATAAATGTATTAAATGCTCAAGATGAATTAATTCTAGAATTAATAGAAAATATATCGTCTAAAGAAGAAAAAAGAAGATATTATAGAAAAATTCTTGAAGATAAATCCTCAGAAAAACCATCTAAGAAAAATAAAAAAATTTAAACCAATTTCAATGAAAGATATTCTCTCTCAAAAATTAAACTCTTCAAAATCTTTAACCATTCAAGATCTCCAAAATGAAGTAACTGAAACAAAACATGAAATTGCTCAATTAAAAGAACAAATCGTTAGATTCTATTCTGGCACTAGGAATACTACTCAACAAAATTACTCTACAAGAAAGAAAGAAGTCCTTGCCATAGTTTCATGTATACACAAATTTCAAAGTGATAATTTAAATCAAAAATTCCGTTTACGAATTGATTGCAAATCTACAAAAGAAGTTTTAGCAAATGATGTTAAAAATCTTGCATCAAAATAAATTTTTGCTACATGGCAAGCTTTACTTGCTATTTTTTATTTTGATATCAAATTTATAAAAGGTTTTTCAAATTCCCTTCCCGATTTTCTATCTTGTGAGTTTTTATAGGGTAGAAGCAAGGTGAGCGGTGATGCCTCCAAAAAGAAAAGGAAAAAATCCAGTCATTGATGTTGACACCAAAAATGTCAATTTGCCTCTTCACACATTCTCAACATCAAAAAGTCACATGGAGCTGCATCCTACCACAAACAGGCGAATGCCGCTTCAAGCATCAGATTTTGTCAAAATCAAACAAAAACTGCAAAATAACCAAAAGAGGGGTACACATGAAGTTTCGGGCCATTTTAACATTATTTGGCCTAACTTCACTCCTCCAGTAGCAGAGCAGGATCTCCCGGCGGCGGTGAAGCCAGAGACCCTGACACACAAAACATAGCACACAGGTGGCCTCAAAATGCCACTGGGATTCTCTACATCAAGTTTCAGGCCGTTCTAACATCGTTTGGCCCAAATAAAGAAACAGTCTCAACAAAGTCAGCTCTCCCGGTGGCGACAATGTCAAAGACATCAAAACTTCGATCAGAGCCTACGGATGGTCCCAAAATACCTCCAAAATGCTCCGTATCAAATTTCAAGTCAAACCGACAACATTTGACCCTCCATTAACCCTCGAGCAGGAAAATCAAACCTCTAGGCGGAGAGAACCACCAAAACCATCACTCATCAAACAGAGCACATGGGTGGCTTCTATATGATTCCAAAGGACTACATGTCAAATTTTAGGTTATTCCGACAACGTTTGACCAGACTTTGATGCTCGGAAATAAAATCAAGCCTACCGGCAGCGGAACACCCCGGGACCATGACATCCAAATCGGAGCTAATGGATCATCTTAAAATGACTCCAATAGGTTCCCTGTCAAGTTTCATGTCAATCGGACATCAGTTGACCGTACATCAAAGCGCGGCATCTCCCTCGCAACCAAATCAAGTCTACTAGCAACGGGACCCCACACAGCTTCCAAACTCAAACAAAAGCTCATGGTTGGTCCTATTTACTGCTTAGGAGGTTTCACCTCAAATTTCAGGTCATTCCGACATCGTTTGACCTAATTTTGACTTCTGACAGAAAATCGGCAACAAAGTCTTCGGCCTTTCCAAGAAATAATAAGCTTTGTGCTCCGTTTTGTCCCGCTTCTCGTCAGGTTTTCTTCAAGAGAATCAAGTCAATAAATGATGAAAAATGTCAAGAAAAATACAGGAGAAAAAAGATCGAAAAAGATCGAAAAATGGCCAAAAAACAGCGACCAAAAAGGGGAAAAATCCCCATGGTCGCTGGATTTCAACCGGAATGCCCTTTTCTTGAACCTTTTCGCGTTTCGGGAATTTCAGCCCCTGTGGTTTTCCGAAAATCTGATTCTTGATGCTCGAAATCGACTGATCTTTATCAACATTTCGGATCCGCCATCAAAAGCTTGAAATCATCATTGATCACTTCAAGATCGCTAATCGACTAACCAAGAAAGCACACTTTCTGCCCCGATCGATCGAGAAATCGATATGATAGATATTACCGGCCCACTAGTATTAATCAATGTCTCAAGTTACATCGTCATCCGACATCAAACAACATGTGGATCCATCGGCGATCATCGCAGAAGAATTCCAAAAGACACGGTACGGCCCGTGACTCTTCGAGCGCCCTGACAACTAATAAATGAAGTTAAATGACTCGATTCATGGCAAGTTAATGCGGTCATTAACTCATTATTTTGGACGGCCCAATCAGATTCAAGGAAAAAGGAGTTACAAGTCCAAGTAATCATGGCAATAAATCATGAAACTCCCCTCATAATGGAGATTAAAGGTGATTAAATGCCCATCTTTCTCCATCGGCCAATCATATTCAAGGAAAAATGAGTTACAAAATCAAGAAACAAAAACTTGTAACTCCTTCCATCATGGAGCATCAATGCCGTCAATGCTCATAAACCCACCTTATGGCCACCAAAAGCCTATAAAAGGGGGGTCCTTCCAAGAAGAAAGGGTCCAGAGAAAAAATACAAAAAAAATCCCTAAAAATTCTCGAAGAAATCTCTGCACAAACAAGCTCTCCTTCTTCGAAGAAACTCTGCTGCAACAAACACCACAAGGTGATGGAAGTCCCTTGGGGGGCCACCTCCCAAGGTCCTCTCCTTCTATCCAACATGGCCTAAACGCTGCTTTTTAGCCCGTTTACTCGGTTTTTTATTGGATATAAGACCTCCACTTGGTCTTTATCCTCTAAAAATCTGAGGTTAGAGCCAAACCAAAAGAATCAAAGCATCATATGTTCTCATCTGAAGGACGATGGCGAAACCCATACACGACTTGCGACCGTCGATTTGAACGAGTCCCCACAATCTCTTGAGAAGTTAGATTCATTTTCTTACTTTTCTATTGTATTTTGTATTTTTTAAAAGAGGCAAAAAAATCACAATAGTTGTCTTTCATTATTGATGAGATTTGTAAATCGCCTTTCGAGGCACAAAAATCGTCTTTTACAGCAAAACCGCCTTTCACGGCAAACAAAATGAAATAGCCTCTCACGACATTTAAAAAAATTGTTATGTCTCTTTCTTAAAAATATATGTGCAATAGAAAGTTAGAAAAAAGAGTTGATTCCTTTTCTACTTGTGAAGGTGAATCTCCGGACCACCACTTCAAATTCTAAGTAGAATAGAAAATCTGGCATACCCGTACAAAAAAAATAATATGTTGATTCTCACTTTTCTCCTCCGCGGGACCCCAGCAACCCCGAGGTGGAAGGAGAGGACCAAGGCCGGGTCCATCAATTGACAACATAAATATCCTGTCCAACAATAAATTCAATGCCTTGAATGCCTCACCAATGCTCCGAGGACCCTATCCTTCCATTCATTTCAAAAAACCTCAATACATTAAGAGCTTTGAATCTCCTATTGTCTTTCTTGACGATAGAATTTATGCAAACCTCACAATTAACCAAATCCTCGCAAAAATATTTCGACCAAACAGCCATTTTGCCCCCAAAGCTCCCAATATCTCCCACAAATATTATGAAGCTATTTTGAATCAATCAACACTCATCAAGACCGTGATGGAGAACATGCTTTTTCAAAAATGAAGATTCTACAAATCCATTCTCCCACCGAATGGGCGGACAATTTATCATTACCAAAGTTTGTGGTAAGTCTCACAGGAAGTTCTTGGCCCTATGATTATTGGGATTATATGAATGATTGGAAATACACTTTGCTGTATTAAATTTCTAAAAAACTTCATTCATAATACATCAGTTTTTCATCAGAATGCAATCAAACTATTCTCTGTTGGTTCTGGAATAATTGGTGGATCTGTTTTGGACCACAATCTTGCATACTCCCAGAAGCCCTTTTAAGCATTTATCAATCATTTGAAACTACTACCAAATTTGAAATCCCTGATCCTTCATACTCTTTCATTAAATTTATCTCTTCCTCCACTATCCCATGGATTCTCTGCTCTGGGAATATGGTAAATCTCAGATAATAAAGTTAGCATGCCATGTTTGTATTTCTTATATAAAATGATGGGATAAACTTGACATCTCTAGTTTTCTCAATAAATCTCATCACTCATCCCCTCAAGTTTCTCTCATCATACAACCCTATACTGCAAATCCTGAATTCAAAAGGCAAGCAGCCTTAAATACAATTTTGCTAAAAAGTTTTAAAGAAGTTGTTCATGGTGAATCATCGTCGCCAGCTGCCCCTAGTAATACTCAACAGCATAAGGATCTTCTTACAAAAATGCAACGAATGAAAGATGAAATCCAATTTCTCAAAGATACTATTATAAAGAAATATGGCGGATTCATGCAAGAAGTTTCTTCCTCTAATGGTTCCGTTAACAATAAAGACGATTCAGATGTAACAATGCCTCCTCTGAAGAAGCAGAAGCATTTTGACAATCAAGATAATGCATATCATTAAGACCAGGAGACCTGGAAGATTCCTCATTTAGCAAATGCAACAATTATCATCAAACTTGCCGACCTACATCTCGCGCAAATTCCAATGCAGATTTATTTCAGCTATACAGATATCTCAAATGCAGAATACAACAGCTCCCCATGCAGCCCCTCAGTCAGCGAATCTCCTCATGGTGCCAAGTCCCCAAAGACTTGTCATGCCATGTATAAAAAATTGCTCACATCAACATCAATAAGTGATTAGAGCCTTAAAAAAATGAATTTGTATCACATAAGTCATACAAGTACAATTATTACCATGAGTCATGTACTTGGTATGTCTTAAATGCCTTTATAAAATAATCATCTTCATTCCTATAAATAAATTCCTAAATCACAAATGAATGCAAAGATGCCTCAAAAGTCAATGATGTGGGCTAATGGTGCTCCTCAACTCATGATAGTCCTCATGACTATGCAAATGCCTCCTCATCTCTCTAATGCAAAAGTCAACAATTGCAGCTATAGTAATGCAAATAATACATCCACAGCAATACCGTATGCAACAGCTACAGTAATGCAAATTATATCATTAACCGATACAGTACAAATGATTGTACATGTTATCTCGATACTATACATACTTCAATGCAGTAGAATCCGATGACGGATTTCAAATGTAATTAAGTCTGTAAATGTATATAAATAAGGAGTTGTGAGCCCTTGTCTCACACAACCTAAAATTTAGGAACATTCTTTCTTTTAGCCTTTCGCTTTTCACTTTCTTTTAGTTTAGTATAGCAAGAGTCCTAAGAACTTATTTGTTAGGCAAAAAAATTTCTTTAATACAAAAAAAAAAAAAAAAAAAATTAAATTAAATTAAAAACCTATTTGCCATAGATTAAAACTCTTGATGTTCAAAAGCTCAAGCCGATTGAATGTCAAGAGGGGACTCGAACCAAGAATAGCTCGCTCTCAAACATAAGCAAACGCCTGGCAAGCCCTTCTATTTGACGTGATTAATGAATCAAGATTACTATTAAAATACTTCCTGACTTGTTCAACAAGCATCCCCCATTAGGATCAGGGCTCAGCCAATCAGCGTCATGACTCTCGCTTAGCGCCGCGTAGTTACCAAATGTTTCTTCCTCATCATCTTTGTCCTGATCTACTCGTCACTTAACTATTTGTTTCCATTCTCGCCGCCGATTCCTCCCTCCATTTATTCTCATAGATGGATTATAAACTTCAAAACAGAGATATTGATCTTCCAAGAAGAACCCATCAACCATAACCTACATGTTTCTTTAGTCCTGTCTTTGTTTGTTTCTATTCATTTCTTCGTTCACCTACCTGGCATGCGTCCCAGGTTGATAGACATTCGTAACGGTTGTTGAGAATATCGAGAGGGTTTGTCCTGGCAAGTAATCAGAAATTTTTTATGCGCATTGGGGGAAGGTTTAAGGTTTCTATTCTTTGGATTCCTTGGTTTCAGAGGTCGTGTGTTGCAAGTTTTTGTTGCATTGGGCTTTTGTTTTGGGGATTTGGGTAATGAAGTTACTTCTCACCTCCACCTCCTTCTCCTTTAGCTTCACCTTCTCTTACCCCTTACTGTCCTTCTCCTTTTACTTCGCCTTCTCATTCACCTTCCCCTTCTCCTACTTGGACTTCTCCTTTTACTTCACCTTCTCCTTCTTCTAACTGGACTTCTCCTTTTATTTCACATTCTCCTTCACTGTCACCTTCTCTTACTCCACCTTACTGGCCTTCTCCTATTACTTCACCTTCTCCTTCACCGTCACCTTCTCTTACCCCACCTTCCTGGCCTTCTCCTTCTACTTCACCTTCACCTTCTCATTCTCTTACAAACTGCTCGCCTTCTTGGGCCCACACATGTGGCCTAAGGTCCATCTGCATCATTCTTCTTGGCTTGGAAAAAACCTGACCTCGAGTTCAGTAAATGTTCGCCTGAGTCGAATATCAATCGGACGAACTTCCGATCCATTGGTTGAACTATAGCTTCGGGGTACAGCTTCAAGTATAACTTCTATAAATGGCCACAATTTGAGAATGTGTGAGCGAACCGTTGGATGTTTCAAGTGATAAATATGCACCAAGAAGTCACAATATCTGACTAGTTCATCTCCAAGTTTACATTGTTGATCCCCAAAGACAAAATCAATATGAGAATTAATGTAGGGAATTTCAACAACTGATGATTCTTCTTTAGCCACATGTATATCAACATTACCCATAGAAGTATCTTCATTTAGCTTCTCAGTTTGAATATCTTCTGCCATTGGTTCCTCAACATGATGGTCCGCTATTATTTGAGGTAACTGTCCGTCTTGAGGCATCACTTTGCTCAAGATAGATCGTTTAAGGATGCGTTCCACACGAATTGCTTCCCAATATGCCTCGTGAATGGTCTTGCAGTGACGCATTCTCTCCACTATATCTTGTCTTAAGCCTTTTACAAAACTAATGAAATCATGTTCCTCATCATCATCCATTCCACATGCATCTTGGAGCCTTGAAAATTGGTCGAATATTCAACAACGGACAACTCTTCTTGTTTCAAATAAGAAAATTGCTGAAAATAATCGTCATTCTCAACATACCATATGCCATATTTAAGTGCATATTTGGTTCTTTGAAGCACATTGTAGAATTTACTAATATGGAACTTCATCTTGGATTTAAGAATGGAATGACTTCATCTATAGATCTGCTTCCCCCGAACAAACAGGAGAAAACTGATCGGAAGTATGACTTCAGATGCGCCCGATATTTGCTGAAACAATTCTGGACATCTGACTTGGTCAAACTGCACCTTGGCGGGTCACACACTATTGACTCTGCTGATGTTACACATACTATACTTCTGTTTTTCTACCACAACTCTTCAAAGCAGCAAACCTTAATATGGATCAGATCTGACTCATTATGGACCTGGACTTGAACCAAGTCCACTCAGGCCCACGGTTGGCTCGGGGGCAATGGTCCCCTTTGTGTACTTGTCTCTGCCTCGTTCTGAGCAAAATATGAAAGGGTAAGGGTTCAACCTTTATTATCCAGAGAGAGCTGGCCGATGGCTTTGGTCCTTGGAGTATGGACGGAGGCTGATGATGATTGCAATGACGAACAGTGGCGGACTCAGGATTTTTGTTTGGATGGGGCAAAATTTTTATTTAACTTTACTTACTTTTTTCACATTAAAAATACTAAAAAGAAAATATATTACATTATAAAAGACAACCTTTTTCCATGCTCATATCTCTTCCCTAATTGAAAGGCCCTCCCACTATGTTTCCCAAATTTAGGTGATCATCAATGCATCCCAAAGCAGTTTTATTGTAATATAAAAAATTTGGTTGCTTGCACTTACCTAACTCTAAAAAGAATTCTCCATAGTCAGTAATGGCTCATGGCAAACAAGGAAAATTCACTTAAATCTAACTCAAGCTATCAAACATATAAATCCTAAGGCCTGATTTATTTGTGAATTGAAGATTAAAGTGTGCCCAACTTATAAATATGTTAGATTAGGTGATTTAGGGCTTAGGGTTTGAATTAAGATTTGGAGATTAAGGGATTGAAATTAGAATTTGGCGATTAACGGCTCATATTTGGGAGTAGAGTGATTATGATTATATTAAATTCGAAGAGGGAGGGAGATTTTTTTATTTATGGCTATTTAGTTAGAGACTAACCACGAGAAGCTCGATTGGCACAAAGAGGATCTCGACCTCTCAGTAAAAAGATGTCAAAAGAGAAAGGCATGAGGATCTAGTACTTTCAGTCATTAAGGTCTTATAACATGGGGCAATCACAATATTTAGACGTGGGGCGAGATATACGTGGGACAAGTAAGGCCAAATTAAACTATGGGCAAATTTAAAATAAACCTGGGGCACCTGCCCCGGGTTCCAAAAGTGTAGGTCCGCCACTGATGACGAAGGTGTTGCTCAATGACCGAAGATGGATCGAAACAAGGTGGATGTTCACTCTGATACCAAATTGATGCAGGCCCTAGGATTAGAGCTTGTGTGGAAAGTGCTCAAAGCACAAAAAGATGCCACAGCGCGTTTCTAAAAACACTTCAAATAACGAGGACGTACCTCAATGGGAAAACCCAAATTTAATTAATCAACTCTCTTAAAATTTCTTTTGTACAATGTCATATAAATAAGAAACATAACTTAGGGCCTAAGAAACCTAATAACCTATCTTAGAAAATAAAATAAGAATTCTATTGGAATTGAAAACTAAATCCTAATTACAACTCTTAAATAAAATTAGAATTCTAATAATAAATAAAAACTAAATCTACTTGGGCCCTACACATGTGGCATGAGGTCCATCTACATCAGCCTAGGAGCCCTTGGCTGCGCTGGAAAATACCCTGGGTTATATAAACAACCCCCACCCCACCCCCCACACCCCCCACCCACCCCCACAACCCAAAAAAAAAAAAACAAAAGGCTATCAAATGATTACCTGCCACGCGTGGAGTAAACCAAGAAGTGGGAAGAACCTAAGCAGCATCGATCCTCTTATTGCAGGTAATCAAGCATAACAGAAAACTATATTTTATAAACACTGGTGAGATGCCCATTTGCAAACATATGGGGAACTATTTTTTTCAATCTAGCTATTTTTTTCAATCTAAGACCACGGATCATACACGAAGCCTTTGGACACCATCTCAGAGAATTTTTCTCATGGTCGTGACATTCTTCTGAATCATAGACAATCAAGGTTTTGCTTAAAGGGAGACCCAAGCAAGTAACAAAACAACATAAAAACCTACTAAAAACCCAGACCAATTGATTGCAGATTCAAAACCCAAATCTTCCCCATTTCTGTAAGCAAAAAGCACATATCATCCACAAATAAAGACCAAATGGCGTTTCTACAGAGGAATTTTGGCCGCGAAAAAACTGGGAAATTTAAACAAAATTTTCTCTTATACAGCAGACAACAAAAGGGGTAGACTCAGCAGGACAGACTAAACCGCAATAGTGTTGTCATATAGGGATAGGTACCCACCTGTCTTCCAAATCAAGATGGCCACATTCAAATTGTGGTATTTAGGCTGTGGCATGGTTGAAGCTGTCTGTAAATAACCACCTGCCCACCCGGGTACATACATGTAGCTCATTGGGTTCATTGGTCCTACCCTTTCTTGCCACGTGAAGCTTTCCTTTTCCTCATAGCCTCCCTCTTCACTTCTCTGCAAAGATCAATGCAATCAAATAAGCAGTTACCAATCAGTTCAACGTCAACAGGTGCGACTGCTGGTAATTAACTCACGGATACACATACGTCGCGGCAATGTACAAGATTTTTTATCATTTTCATGTCATTATGCATAATTAGACTAAGCTAGCCATCAAATGGAAGATCCAGAAAGGGCAGCGATCAAAACAGAACGCGGAACATGCTGGGAATGGGAATAGAAGTCCATTAAACAGATTATTAAGATCGAGATGTTTCATTTTCTGAGCTACTTTCCACATTTCAAATGTGACCACTTTGGACCAATCCATGGTTGGGAACTCATGGCAAAAGGAAACAAAACAGTTGGAAGCCAACCATTCATCAATGGTTGATAGGGCACAATATAAAATAAACACCTAACCATCCAATAGGTGGCGGCTTCGTGAATTGTTTGTGGTGTAGTTTTGGCCTACACTTCTGGACAGACTCAAACAGGTTGTCTAATTGTGCAGTTTTTGTGGCATTGCCCAATAACCATGGGGCTCACTGAAGCAGCAGCAGCAGCAGGGTAACTGCTTACAAATTGCAATGACCTGAGGGCACAATGAGGATGAACATGGCCTTGGCCTCAAAACACATCTGAGTGCCACTCCAGAGCAGAGTTGGATTGAGGTGATTGACAATTGTTGGGCCTTGGGAGGCAATTACTCCAAGAAAAGCTCCTTCCCAACTGGAATTTTCAAGTTCAATTTTGATGCAAGTGAAGTAGGTGACTCGGGTGAGGCAAGAATTAAAGGTGTGATATGTGTGATTCCAGCAAGGTTGCGCACTGCTTCTCAGGGCCAACTGGCAGCTAGGTAATCAATGGAGCAGAATTGTTAGCAATGGTGGCAAGGGTGCATGAGGCAATTAACTTAAGGTCATTTCCACTTGTATAGTGGGATGGGTGGCAGATAAAAGTAGGGAACAATGGATGTATCTTTGACAGAGTTGCAACAGGGCTAATAGGTATTCATTCACGGTCCTCAGAAGAACTTACAGTGAAGCCACCTTTCTAGCAAACGAGGATGAATTGATGTTTGGAATGCAGTCCCAAGTCCCCACCCCTTATCATTGCTTTAAGCGATGTAGTGATGAGAGACCTGTGGTTTTTATCTCTCTGGTTTCCAAGGAGAAGCTGACATACCATATGCACATCTAATATCTTATTTAAATAAACATAACTTTTTTCGAAAAAGGGGAAAGAAAACTACTTCCTCATGAATTAAAAATAGTAGGTTTTAAAGCTGAGACACCAGACCTTGCTTTTGAGATTTCCTCTCTGGAAAGGAATTTCCTTTTCTTCCTTTCTCTAGCTGTGGGTCGGGATTCTTCAGTTCCATTTTCTTTCACTGTTTTTTTCAAACCACCATTTGCCTCCTTCATCTTATCTCGAAGACCCTTAGGTTGCAGAGATTTTTGTACTGGAATGCTCTTTTCCTCATCATCGCTGTTATCAGGAGCAGCTGCCTGTTCCACCGTCTCTGATGGGTCGGATTGTTTTGAATGTGGTTTTGTATTACTCATCTTCTTTAACTGAGAGAATCAAGAAAAATGGAATCCACATCACTCGATGTTGAATTATTTTATAATTCTTAACATTGCCAATATATTTTTCCAAAGTATCTAGATAGCAATAAGGTTCACTAACTGCTTAAATCCCAGGCCCGTAAATCTAGAAGCAGACTCATCTGGTTGCCTACATGTTATGCAAACATGTATGCATTAAGAAGGCCAATGGTCCACATTCAAGTACACAGGGAGTGCAAAAATGATGAGTTGACTGATCTAATTTTCAAGTGAAGGGGTTTTACACAGTCTCCCTGCCTAAGTTACATTGAAGTACTTGTATGCATGAAAATATTTGCATAAGTTTCCTGTGCCATATCCAACCGATGACCTACAAACAAACAGTTTAAAAAAAAAAGATAAAAGAGGTTTCTGTTTTTGAGTGGTTAATGGGCAATGAAGCCACCACAATGACAGCCAGAAGTCAAGGTCACCGGCCAAACAAGTCCAGGTGTCCAATATGTGAGTTGACATCATGTCAGTACACCTTCCTAATGTGGATTTGACTTATCACTAAAATTGAACAAAGGTTTTCTAATTACCATTAAAAAATCAATTGTTTGAAACAATATCTACAAAAAAGAACAATAAGAAGGAAAAAAAAAACTAATTATGCATTCTGGATAGAGAGACACCTTGGCCACAAAAAAACCATCCATGTTATGAACATGAGGATAAACCCGCCTTGTTTTTTCTAACGAGGGATGAAACCGATGCTCCCTAAAGCGTATAAATCTGAGCAAAACAGAACATTATTAGAGTGGAGATAATTTACCGAAGAGGTTGTAACTTATATTATATACGCTAGAAATTACCCAGGCCGAGCAAAATCCAGACCACACGGAACAAGTTGAACATCTCTCTTTCTGAGTGCATAGTCTATAACTGCTTCATTCTGCAAAAACAAAAACCACAGCAAAGCTTTGGTATGATTGAATATTTATCAGCTCATCAAGAAAAAACCACACGCAATACAAACCTCTGGAATCATTATGGAGCAAGTAGAGTAGACAATGTATCCTCCAGTTTTTGAATTCGCATCAACCATGTCAATTGCAGCAAGAATCAGTTGCTGAAAGAAAGAAACAAACAAACAAAAAAACTTTTTTATAAACCACAATGACTAGAATTAGATACTGACAAATTTTTGTGGAAGCAGCAGTAGCTCATTTTTCCCAATCAGATTTTGATAGACAAAGTATTGCCATACACAGGTCAACCCTCAGGGTATTTTACCCAGTAAGCCCAAAATGATAGATGATGCTGCAACAAAAACCGTCCATATAATCATAGACAGGTAATTATTGGGTGGCATCACACCACCACCATCCAAGCCTGGTTCCAACTATGTTGGAGTTGGCTACATGAATTTTGTTTCTCCATTCCAATCTATCTTGAGCTAAATCCTTGGATAAAATGACAACATATCAAACGGTCATATTCAACTGAACAAAAAAAAAAAAAAAAAAAAAAAAAAAAAAAAAAACAACCTATGAGATGGGTGTGCTTTGTTCAATGAGGTGATTTTCTTCTGTTTTTCTCTCTTCATTCCATAACTATGTTGAGCCCCACCAATTTCCAGTTTATCCTGACAGGAAAAATGAACGTAAAAAGGTGTGCTAGCTAAGCCAAGTCTAAAGAACATGAACCTTTTAGAGGCTTTTAAGTCTCAACTCAAGTTTTTTCATGAAACAGGGGTTACTAGTTGCAACAGTAAGGAAAGATTGTAACCTAGGGGGGAAAACCTAAAGCTGGTTGCATGATAAATCTTGCTAAAAAGTATCCTCTATTTACAAATCTAACAAACATGTTTAGGAGTGTGAGATATGGCACTTGGGGAAACCATGTCCAAAGGAGACCACAGAATAAGATGTTCTCACTGTGTATCATAACAAAGAAAAGGGAAACTTAATGTGCTTTCACTGTATATCATAATGTAAGGAGACTTCTTGCGAGGAAAGGGAAGGTTGGGGAATTGTGTAATCTGGAGATAAGCTTGGAGGAATGTAATCAGGAGATTAGCGTAGGGACCTTGCAACAAGCTGTGTGATTAGCTGTGTAATTAGCCAAAAATCAGAAGCATGCTGTATTAATCAAATATAAATAAAGTGGAGACTCTTCGAACAGGGGACTCAATTCAGCCCAGTTGAGTGTCTCTTTTGCTCTACTTCGATAAGCAGCATGATCTCTGAGATGCTTTTTTTGAATGGATCAATCCTTGCACTGATTGAATGCCCATTTCCCTAAAGTTTCATATTGCGGCGTAACAAGGGGACTTGATAACAACAATTCCCTAGGACACCTTAAAAGAGACTGCTCCTCCGACATGCAGGAGTAGTTCATGGATTCTAGTATCATTTTATGTTATATTTCATCATTATCGTCATCATCAAAGCCTCACACACCCTATATAATCTTTCATTATTGATATAGAACTCAATGTACATCCTTTACAGTTCTCGTATCATGGGAAGAATAGTAATTGCACACAACTACCATCAGAGACACAACAAGCACGTGTAAGATCAAGAATACTTAATAAGGGATGCCTCACAGTGAATCATGGTCCCAAAGTAGGCTCGTTGCCCGTTGGACACCAATAAGTGTTTGGTTTAAGAACAATCAGAATTCACAGCCATCATTTTTACACAGACCCAATGGAGCTACTAGGAATTTAAGATAACCAGATTGACCTGATAATGGGCTCAACATAAGGTGGTGCCAGTCAGATGAGCAGCCTGGATCAATTTTACACAGACCAATGGAGTTACTAGGAATTTAGGAAAACCAGATCGACCAGATAATGGGCTCAACATATGGTGGTGCCAGTCAGATGAGAAGCCTGGATCTATTTTCCTAATCAGCCACATACTCCCATTTGAGATTGTGAGCAGTACAATTAATCATGTGCAAGCACTCTTGAAATATAGGGCACGTGACTGTTACATATCACTCACATAAAACTGATGTCAACAGTAAAACAATAGTCAACCAGAGCAATTCTAGTCAGAAAACTTAGAAAATAGAGTTATGCACTGTTTACCTCAATATGAGACAGAATGTCTTTAATTGCTTTTAAACACTTTTTTTTTTTTTTTTTTACACTTGTCAGGAGAAGTTCCACTGTGAAGGTTAAGTCTCATACGTTGCAGGCTTCCTCATGAAAAACAAGATTGTTGAAAGGTGAACTGAGTTCTTGCTTTGCATAAGGTAAGATGCAACATGAGACTTAACTTCCACAATGGTTCATCTTTTAAACATAATTCTCATTCCCAAAACCCCAGAAACTCTTCTACTTTCCAAAATGAATACCACCAAAGAGAAAACTCAACTTCCCATGTAACCCTTCCATGGAAAGAATCCTTAGCTAAATTACCTTTTGCAGGAAAGCACAGTTCTGTATATCTTGAGCACTCTTAGAAACTTTCACAGATTCATCTTTTGATATAACCTGCAAAACAAATTATTACTCATCTTGTCATGATGGTGCATCAGGAAAATGTGCACCCAAAAAGAGTTCAAATGTAATGGCAACTAAGCCAGTTAACATACCCCAGTCCCACTGCAAGGAGCATCAAGTAGCACTCTATCAACAGTATTTAGCCCCAGAACCTTGGGCAGCTGAAATCATAAGATGAAAAGTTGTCATGCACTCATGCCTTCCCTTAAAATTGAAGTTATCATAGTAAAAATGAGTTTTGTTCAGGCAAAGAAGATGAATGGGATTGCATCTTGGTTAATTTAATAAAGTTAATACATATAACTTTTAATCACAAACTGTTTCCCTACAAACTGCACATACCACCCACTTTCTACTGGTCAAAGCCTTTGATATAATGGGTTCTACGATGGAAGATGACAAAATTCTCCCAACCATATAGTTCTAACAATCTAAACTTGCCATCATAGGAAAGTAGGTTTACAGTTTACTATTGTATATTGAAAGGCACCAATCAGAAAAGTAAGCCCATATACAAGGCATTGTCTATAGCAATCATCAAACTAAAAGGTTGAGACTACAATATGCATTGCCCAGCTTACGATTTGGCACATCATTGCCCAGCTTACGATTTGGCACATCAGGTGCAGACAACCTATACAACTGGTTGCAGAATGGAAGAAAATACTTCCCCCAACCAATAACCATATAATACCTCTCTAGTGGAACCTTCTGAATAAGCATACAGAGATGTAAGCGTGAAATGATATTTACATATTAACTTTTGAATGTTTTCAAAGCCATCCTTGGATATCTCTGGAGTTTGGCAAAGTAGTTATATTTATTTCTTTGTTTGAGTATACAAGATCTGAATATTCTTGCACAACAAATAGAGATCCATTCTGGGTGATGTAAAAGTTGGACTGGGTGATGTTTCTTTCTAATTTTTCATCCTAAAATAAAATTAGTGATGGTTTCCAATATTGATTTGAAGTGGAAAACTTCGAAAGGGTATTCCATAAGATGAGATATATTGCTATTTAATTTTCAGTCCACTCTACCCAAATGTCCAGACATTTACGTTCAGAGTCTCATTGCGTAAACATGTAAACCAGTTTTTATAATGACTAATTTTATTAAATAAATGTTAAAGAAAAAGGCACTGATGCTACAAAGAATTACTAAAACAGGGAAAGCCCAATGAGACTATGGACAGCCTGCACTCCTTTACAGATAAGGTATTAAATTGCGACAAGCATAATACATCTTAGAATTCCCACTTAAGCAAGGGCAACAGGCCAACTGCTACCTCCTCCCTCTCTTTAGAAACATGTGGCAAGGAAGGATGCCAACACAGAAGACAACTTACTTCTGGCCTCATTTACAACCTTCATGCTTCCTTGTAGCTTCTTTTCAAGTAAAGGCATTTACCAAATTGCCTTCAATTAGACCTAAAAAGGATGTTATTGGTTGCCCAATCAGCCCTTTCCCCGAATCTATTTGTCTAAAAAATCCTCTCCTGTCAATAAAGACCAGCCCTTTGTCTCTGTGTTTTCACGCCGAGAATTCCTTGCAGGTGAAGAGATGTCAAAAGGGCTTCTTACCTATGATGCACGGATACTTCGAAATGGGCAACGTATCGTGTCGTATCGTATCCAATTCTTCACTTTTTATGTGTAAAATCCATGTCTTTGCCTTGTCTATGGCATATCCTAGCCATATCCATGCCGTATCTGGGCATCATAGCTTATTACTTCCCAAACAAATCCTCCTAAATCCATATGACTATCAACTAAACACTTTTGAGCATCAAAGGACTTCTCAATGCTTCCAAACTACCAAGCAATACAAAGGTAACATTTCCAAGAGTACCTCATTCTCCAAAGAATGGGCCCATAAGCAAAACCTTCCATGAGGGAGAAAGGGGCTCAATTAGAAGAAAACATACTGTAGAAGAGAAAGAGACAGTACCAAGTAGCACAAGATAGATAAACAAATCGAGGATGCTAAACGAATTCCTCCTAGGGCCCTCACATGATAATATGAGAGAAGTTCAACTTGATTTAATCCAACTTGCCATCCAACAAAATATCTTTACTCTAGAAAAAGAAAAAGAACCCCATGAGGAAAATGGACCGAAGAACACCATGCTAAACAACCACCACCAAAAAGAAAGAAAAACTTCTGCTAAAAACTGTAACATATATACAATAGAACTATAAAAGAAATAAACTGTCCAACCAAAAAACACAATTATCAGTTTAGTATTGCCAAATAACAGAACCAACACAACACAATGAGGAGTTCATTCACATAATAAGATAATAAAGAAAAACTTTTGCTAAAAACTGTACCATATATACCAAAGAACTTTAAAAGAAATAAACCGTCCAACTAAAAAACACAATTATCATTTTAGTATTGCCAAATTACAGAACCACCACAACACAATGAGGAGTTCATTCACATAATAAGATAATTTTAAAAGAAAAACTTAAAATGAGAACGACAAACAAAAGAAGAAGAAGATAAAAGGCAGCTATGGCCAGAATTAGAAAGCACCAAGGCTAAACAGCAAGTCGATTAACAACTGACCCATGGGCTCATATCAATATAAATACTCAAAACTTACCTCTTTCCCATCGTAGTTACAAACAATGGTATTTGTGACGCCCATGCGGTGCAAATTCCCTGATAGCGACTTCAGTCTTGATTCCTTTATCTCATTTGCATAAATAATACCTGTTAAAATATGCCAACACAACACATTTACTAGTTACTAGAAACTGGAAAAGATAATTAGGCATCTAGATCTGAGCACATACCTTTTTTTCATTTTCATTTTTCTTTGTTGAAAGGAAACTAAAATTTATTTTTAAGGGCTGTGAGCACATACCGCTGTTCTTCATAAGAGCTGCAATATATGTTGTCTTACCACCAGGTGCAGCACTGCCATAAGCATAGACTGACATCACTAAATGCAAACAATAGCAGCAATATAACAAGTTAAAAAAATATCATGCAGAAACTTTATGGTATCTAACCAGTGCATTGAAACACTGCTAATGAAGGTAGTTCCTCCAAATCAGCACATAAAGATTCTGATGCGACCTAGGGTCACACGTGCACACGTTCCTCGCTCACACTGTGCGAGACTCCTCCGAAATCCCCCCCACTGTGTGGTGACTTCACACACATTCCTTGCTCACAGTGTGGCAACTCCAAATTCCTGCTCACACCAAGTGGTGGCTCCTCCAAAATCCAAATGCACATTGGATTCCAATTCTGGCACAACAATATTTGTATCACCCAAATTTCTGACAAGACCAAGTTAAATAAACAGACTCCTGTTCTGGAAGGCTTTGAACCATCATAAAGACGATGTCCTAGTCCGTCTATGTTGGGTGGCTAGAGATAGCTCCCACATGTGAATCTTAATGGATAGATGGCTGCATAGGTGTGCTGAGGAACTAAGGACTGAAATCCCAAGAGAAACGGCCGCTGGATCGCTTCTCACTGTCCAATGTCTGACACCAACCACAGGCACAACACAACATGGTATGTTTTGTCCTCAAATTGTTGTGGGATTGTTTCAACATCAAGAAAATTCAATAATTCCTCTGGATGTCCAGAACATAAATTGATCGAAATGGAACTGGCTGGAAATTATTCAATAAAACCCCTATACAAGGCCATCCAACCCCAACCAGCAGGACCTCAACCACAATGGCAAAAACTCTGGAAATAAAAAAGGGCATCTAAGCTCAGGATTTTATTTTTTTTTTGGGAAGTTCCTGACTGGTTGTATCCTGGCAAAAGCCTATCTCAACAAATTTCCCCGATCATTGAGCCTGGTCATGTTCTGTCATTGTCACCCTGAAACTACAGACCATCTTCTCAGTCAGTGTGCTTGATAGCTGACTGGATATGGAACTGCCTGCCGCAAACAATTCTTAAACCATCTGTGTTTAACTTCTTTGACCAAAAATTTTGGTAAGGGGAGCCGCATAATAACCATACGGTAGGAGTCACAGTGGGTTGGTATGGTCGGGAAATGCGAAAAAAAAAAAACTGGCTTTTTTGGTATCAAACTATCCACCCCATGTCAATTCTACAAAAATCATTAAATTCAATATGTGAGCAGAAATTGTTGCTCACCATGTTCATCTAACAACAAAACCCCCTTGGGAAAGAAGCCCAACACTCACTCTCTCCCTCCCCGTGTTATGTTTGTAAGGTGAACTTTGTTGCGAAAGTCAACCCATTATCTCAGTCAATTGGACATTTCAAAGGGGACTATAAGGGACCACCACGGAATGGTGATTGCAGCATTTGCTGCAGTATTTACTCAACCAGCCCATTGGAAGCAGAACTTCATGCGCTATTGAAGAGTGGGGATTGAAAACATCCTGATACAGGGTGACCATCTAATTCTGGTTGAGATTTCAAAGAGCAGATTGTCTGTTTCGGATATAACATGGAAGAAGATGCATGAAGGCCTAGAGTCCAATTTTGGCAAATTAAAATCTACTGTCATATGGCTAATAGACTAGTAGTTCATCTTACCGATCTAGCCATCCTTCGGTATACTGTATTTTGATATTCTGCCTCCTTTCTTATTGAATATTTATGTGCAAGAGTATCCACATTTTCAGGACAGATTACATGTCAGGGGGGCAGCATCCTAGCAGCCACCACCCTGAGCAGGGAAGGTCCATGCAGCTAGGTGGTCAAGCAGAAAATACTGCTAGACAACAGCCAAGTCGGTGTAGGGACTCTTTCCCAGCCTAAAATATCCACTATAGCTTTTGACCTGAAGGTCGTTTTGTTGGGATAGTTGTGAGAGGGATGGTGCCGGTTTTAATTTGCTTTGTTTCAGACTATATTTTAGTGAACCTATCCTCTTCCTAGCCCCCCAAAAAAAAAAAAAAAGTATCACTGAACAGATCATATGCACCAATAAGAAAACGATCACTAGAAAGTTAAAAAATATTCCTTTTCTTACGAATAAGAAGTTGAAACCACTTACGCCATATCCACAATTCTTTCATTTTCTTGAGGGGCAAGAGCCATAACAGGCAAAAAGGAGCTTGCACTTTGTAACTGTTCACATATTAAACGAGAAACGTATAAGCAAAGCAACTCGAGTCCTATAAGCACCAAAAGAGTAATATGAAAGCTATAGAGGGAGAAATACCATGTAGTGCCCTGCCATATATTCAGGTGTTGCACCAACAGGCACTTGTGAATCATACACGACCAGTCCAACCTGCCATTGATTATACATTATTTCTTTATTCTAAATAGTTTAATGGAAAGCTAAGAATTAATCAACAAATAAAAAAGAAAGAACTTACCTTCGACCACTTGCTCAATGGATCAAGGTTCACTCCTCTATTTATCAAAACACCAGCTAAATCTCGTCTCCGAGTCTGCAACAAAAAGAAAAAAGTAGCAAGAATAGATATATAAATAATGGAAACCAGCAAAGAATAGCTGTTAATGTCAAAACTGCCTATCTTTCAACAATCTCGTCCATCGCCCTACCCAAGAACTAGTTAACAGCTTCATTCCTCTGTTTTTTATCATTCAAAATTTATTTCCAACAAATGCATAAACTATACTTATACTGTGAAGGATGCAAAATGAACCCGACCCAGTCAAAAAAAGAAAAAGAAAAAGAGAAAACGAAAGAAAGAAAGAACAACAAATGTCTTTAATCTCAGCAATTATGTGAGCCAATCTCCACAGTAACTGTACTCCAAATTCCATTCCCGTTTGCAGGATCAATTGGATTGAAATGGAATTGTTTCTATTCCTTGATGTTAATTATATTATTATCATATATCTCCATTTCTCACATTTCCACCAGCTATATCAATTCTTTTTTCAAAAAAAGAAAAGAAGAGTCATATGTCTAAGTACTTTGTTCGCTTAGCAACAAGAACAATAACCCGTCCTAACATTTTTTAAGCCTCAACAAGGAGAAAGTGGCAACTGTGAATGCATATGTGAAAGAGGGAGTTGCTATGTCAAGGTGATTGAAGCCATTATTTTGAGGGACCTGTTCAAAAATGCAAAAACCCATAAAGGAAAAAAAAAAGGTAAACTAAATATTCCCACCAATGTTGACTATGAGGCAAAAGAAACTGTTCAAAAGTATAAAGGGCGATGAAGTGTGTGTAGAGGAGACACAAGCAATGACAATGTGGTATTGATGACAATCAACAACGCAACAAAAAACTAGATAGAAGAAGCCCTTTTTCATGACTGATTAAAGATGTTGATATCAAATTCAGTTAGATAATTTCTGCTTTGCAACAGATTATAGGATCAAATTAAACAAATGAGTTGTTCCATCATCTCTCAGATTGAGAATAGGGTTTTCCTATGATGTCATACGGATATGGATACGGACAGGATTGGGGATGTAACTCCTCACTCTTGAAATCTATGACACAAATATGGATATAGGTGTCCTAGCTTTTTTTAGATCACTTTTGAATCAATGAAATTATTGTTGTTTTCGTCCATTTTTAGGATATGTTAAACTTGTTCCCAAGAAGTATTGGTACAGTATCAGGAACCAATACAAGTGTCGTATCTGTCCAATATGGCTATGTTGGGCTTGTACAAGTATCTAGTATCATAGGTCTAAAACCTAAAATCAACTAATTTTCAACTATTTAAAATATATTATGTAATCTGCTGCCTTAACCTATACTGCATATTCTCTATTGTTTAAAATCAATTGTGGCATTAAATAATGCCGACACTATTGCTCCAAATTATCTTTGTAATGCTAGCCTAGGTATATAGCTATATATCAGGTTTACCTTCCTACAAGGTTATGTAATCTGAGAGCTTATAGGATTGTTTTGGTTTTCATTTGATGTCATTCATGCCATAACCATGAACAATGAGTGTACATTATATGCTGAAAAAATACTAGAGGCATTTAACACAAGCACTCATTGCATGCTTGCAAGCTGCAACTGCACTTGTGTAGGTTTTTATTTTTATTTTTATTTTTTGCTAAGTTAGACTACTGGTTGAGAGAGATACTTTAAACTTTAAGACCCACCCTGGGCATGTATGTGATAATAAGGCCCCGTTTGGCATCATGCCCCGTGGGATAAAACAAGTTGAATTTGGTAAGCAAACCAAATTATTGTTCTTGCTAAATTGATTCAAGAAAGTATGACCTGCTGGATTAAGAAGTTGAAAATGATAAAACTTAATTTTTTTTTATTTTTATTTTTATTTTAACGGACTTGCTAGCACTATTTGGTCTCTAGTGTTATTTTGTGTTCTCAACTCCGTGAAAAGAAGACTTAAGATATCTCCAAAATCTTTTTTGTACGTTTTCTCTCACCCTACCACTCTCTTTCTCTCTCTCCCCCTACCCCTCCCTCTCTTTTTCCCCCACAGGTCTTGCCCACCATTCCCTACAACTCTCTCTCCTTCTCTCTACCCAAAGGTTGGATGACCCACTCCTCCTTTTCTTTTCTTTCTTTTTCCTTCTGATTTCTTTTTATTCTTTCCTCTCTTCTCTCCCTCACCCAACCACCCCTTATCCCTCTCTGCTCCTCTTTCTTTTTCTCTTTCTTTCTATTATAGTACATAAAATGTAACATCTAAAGTCCAAAGGGAGCAAGGAATACCTCATCCTCGCAAGCTGCAAAATTGCTTTTGCATCAAACTTGTAGGTTAACAAGCTAAGTACAACAAAAAGAATGAGAATTGTGTTCTCATCTTCCTTCGGTTGATTTTTAAACTTCATAGGAAGATTCTGTTAGTGTGAGTAAATGTGGACCCAAACCATCCAATCAGTGATGAAAAAATGGTCCAAAAGGTGGGTCTACATTAAAGTCTCGAAAATGTGGGCCCCCAATTACCAAAATTCATAAAGATGGGTCCCATGTTAACACAATCACAAAAGGTGGCCAGTTTATAATTCCTAAAAGTGGGTCACATGTTCTCAATAACAAATTGTGGGCCCATATTTTTTTAATTCCTATAAAAGTGGGCGCACGTTGTAAACCCTAAAAAAGTGGGGCCCATTTAATAATTCCTAAAGGGGTGTCCCATGTACAATGATGCCTAAATAAGTTGTAATTCCTATAGGTGGTTCCACATTGTTAATCCTAACTAAGCACTCATGGTATATTTTTAAAAGAGTGGGCCCCCAAACATTTTTTAATACTTAAGATGAATTCAAGAGTATTTTATAACCAAATAAGTTCCGTACAGCATAATCTCAACAGAACAATTTTGCATAACATTGCCAAACAAGTTTTGCGCAAAACAGTCTCGGCACAACCCGATCTCAGCACAACCCAAAATCGGCACAAAATCTAGAACAACATGGGAACAATGCCAGACGGGGGGGGGCCTAAGTGGTGCAGCCCCGGACTTTCGATCGAATAGACCAACCTCTCAGATGAGGTTGATCGAATCCAACAAAGGGATTCCACACAAAATAGCACTCACAGCCATGAACTCATGGGGAAAAACTCACGTTGATTAATTTACTTGAATAATGCATGCCTTCACAAGATGAAGGTTCTTCTATTTATAAAGAAGACACTACTTCTAAACTAACCAGAACATTAAAAATAGTAACATACTTAATCCTACTCAAAATAGAATTTTAGAAAGCTGTTCTTATTAAGAAACTAACTAATTTAGATAGATATGGATCTCTGATTGAATCAGGGATCAAGTGGACCCCATTAGATGGTCCATCAGAGGGGCCTGCGGGCCCTATTCTGCTGTCGGGCTGCATCAACTCTCCCCGGCTTGAAAGAACTCGACTCCGGCGAGTTAATTGCTTGATAGCGCTCATAAAGATCTGGATTCAAGCGTTGAAAATCTGTTGCAGTGATCCACGTAGCATCAGAGAGAGGACGATTCTTCCAACGGACATAGAACTTTTGAAAACCTCCTTGACGAGTAGAAACAATTTGATCATCAAGCACATCAACAATCTCATCAACAGGTGGAAGATTCGAAGGGAGAGCAATAGTCTGCTCTTCAGTTTCACCATCATTATCATGACCACCGTAGAGTGTAAGATCCTCTACGTTGAAAGTAGAATTGACACCGAAATCAGATGGAAGATTAAGCACATAAGCATTGGAACCAATCTTTTTGAGAATCTTGTATGGACCAGCATTCCGTGGATGCAACTTTTTATAAACTCCTGGAGGCATACGTTCGGGGCGGATACGGACCATGACCATATCTCCTTCAGCAAATTCAATATATCGACGATGCTTGTCTGCTTGCTGTTTATAAGTGGCATTACTGACAGATATATGGCGGCGGACCTCATCATGTACTTGTTGCATATGGTGAAAGAAGTTTTCAGCGTCAGCACTTATTCTGGCATCTACCGGTAAAGGGACAAGATCAACAAGTAGTCGTGGTCGAACTCCTGTAACAGCTTCAAATGGACAAGTACCAGTAGATCGATTGACCGAATTATTGTATGCAAATTCAGCCATAGGCAATGCTTGATCCCAAGATGTGATGTGATCACGAACAAGGCATCGCAATAACTGTCCAAGACTTCTATTTACCACTTCCGTTTGGCCATCAGTCTAAGGATGGTAAGCAGTAGAGAATTTGAGCTTAGTATTGGACAGCATCCATAAAGTCTTCCAAAAATAACTCATGAATCTGGTGTCTCTGTCCGAAACAATAGTCTTTGGAAGGCCATGTAGACGCACAGCTTCTTTGAAAAAGAGCTTGGCAACCTTGTAGGCATCACTGGTAGAAGTACATGGAATAAAATGTGCCATCTTTGAAAAGCGATCAACAACAACAAAAACAGAATCAACTTTTCGTTGTGTCATTGGCAAACCTAGCACAAAATCCATGCTTATGTCTTCCCAAGGAGTATGAGGAACCGGTAAAGGCTGATAAAGTCCAGTGTTCTTCTTATTACCTTTGGCTAGCTGACATGTCCGACAACGTTCGCAAATGCGAATAATGGTAGTCTTCATTCGGGGCCAATAATATCTATCGCTGACAAGAGCAAGAGTTTTATCGCGTCCCAAATGACCACTACATCCTCCCGAATGCAACTCTTGGACAACATATTCACGAATGGATGTGGCAGGGAGGCAGAGTTGTGTACCTTTGAACAAGAAATCATCATGAATGCTATAATGAGGATGCTTACCAAGATCACCATTGCTGATGTCTGCATAGATAGAACCAAAATCTGGATCTTCCGCATAAGCTAGCTTGAGTTGATCAAAACCTGGTACACTAACAGTCATGGTTGTCAACAAATGCTTTCGTCGACTAAGTGCATCAGCTATCAAATTATCTTTTCCTGCCGTATGACGAATGCTGAAACTGAATTCCTGTATATATGCGCTCCACTTGGCACGGTTGGCACTGATCTTCTGCTGTGAATGTAGATGTCGCAAAGCATCATTATCTGAATAAAGAACAAACTCGTTGCCAATCAAGTAATGTCTCCAATGACGAAGTGATTGTACCAAGGCATAGAATTCCAAATCATAAGAGTATTTTTTCTTGGCATCAGAAAGTTTTTCGCTGAAAAATGCAATTGGGTGTCTCTCCTGACTTAGAACACCCCCAATTCCGACATTCGAAGCATCACAAGCAATTTCAAACACCTTGTCAAAATTTGGAATTTGTAAAACTGGTGCCTCTGTGATTTTACGCTTGATTTCTTGAAAGGCTCTAGTAGCAGAACTAGTCCACTTAAATTCACCCTTTTTCATGCACTCTGTGACAGGAGCCATAATGCTGCTGAAGTTTCGAATGAACCTCTTATAAAAGTTTGCAAGCCCATGAAAGCTTCGAACTTCAGTGAGTGTAGTAGGAATTGGCCAATCCGAAATGGCTTTAACCTTCTCAGGGTCCATTCTAATTCCTTGTGCCGTCACAACATAACCCAAGAAGACAACAGATTCACTCATAAAAGTGCACTTATTGAGATTAATATAAAAACACTCCCGGCGAAGGAGTTGGCAAATTGTGTCCAGATGGTGAAGATGTTTTGCTTTTGTCCTGCTATAGATTAGTATATCATCGAAATAAACGACGACAAACTTTCCAATATAAGGCTGCAGTAATTGTGTCATGACCCGCATAAAAGTACTGGGTGCATTGGTTAACCCGAAGGGCATAACCATCCATTCATAAAGACCGTCTTTGATCTTAAAAGCAGTTTTCCACTCATCACCTGGCCTTATACGGATTTGATGATAACCACTTCGCAGATCAATTTTTGAGAAAATACATGCACCAGTCATCAAATCTAGCATATCATCTAATCTGGGGATTGGGAAGCGGTACTTTACCGTGATTTTATTGATGGCACGACTATCCACGCACATACGCCAACTTCCGTCTTTCTTTGGAGTAAGTGCAGGTACTCCACAGGGACTGAGGCTTTCCCTGATATATCCCTTTTGTAAAAGATCATCAACTTGCCTTCTTAATTCTGTGTGCTCCATAGGACTCATCCGGTATGCAGGTAAATTTGGCAAGGAAGCACCTGGGACAAGGTCAATGGCATGTTGGATGTCACGTAATGGAGGGAGCTCATTCGGCAGTTCATCTGGAACTAGATCAGCGAATTTCTTCAAAAGTGGTTTTACTTCTTGTGGGACAGATGTAGCAGGAGATTCTTTTGGAACTTGTCTAGCAATCAGTGCATACATGACACCCTGTTCTTTGCTTTCATCTTCAAACTTCCTCATGGTCAATATAGGAAGTGCTGGAGCTATATCAGATGTAGAGGAAGATTTAGCGGGCAATGGAAGTAACCTAATCTTGCCTCCTTTCCAGTTGAAAGAATAAGTATTGTGCTCATGATCTGTGATGACCTTCAATTTCTTTAACCATGGTCGTCCAAAGAGGATATGTGTAACGTTCATTGGAATGACGTCACAACGAATTGTATCTTCATAATTGCCGACTCTGACAGGGACGACACATTGCTTCCGGACAGGAATGGAATAATTATTGACCCATGCAACTTTATAAGGTCTTGGATGCTTCTCAGTTGGTAGCTTGAGTTTCTCGACTGCCTCTTGAGAAATAACATTTATCGCGCCGCCACCATCAATGATCATGTTACAAGACTTGCCCTTGCAATTGACTCGTGACCGGAAAATAGATGCATGATTCCAGTCGTCATTTTCTTCTATTGAATCAGCTACTAGGAGACGACGATCAAGGAAAAGCAGTGGGGTACCATCATCAGCTTCTGTATCTTGGAATTGATCTATTGCAGTTTCATTTTGAGGCTCTGCATTGAACAGCTCTGCTTCTATTTCCTCATCATATTGTTCATCATCTTCTAGCTCATTAGTAGCATATAAATTTCTATGAGGACACTCGGCTGCATAATGTCCCTTTTGTTTACAAGCATAACAAACGATTTCTCTTTTATCTAACCTTCCGCGGCCACGATTATCATTCTGATTCTGCTGCACCCGCTGATTTGGCTGTGGCAAAGCTTGCCTCTGCTGGATGGCTTGCTGTGGCCTTGGTGATGCTTACTGGAATGGTCTAGGAGGAGGAGGAGGAGGAGGACGAAAACCTTGCGTCTGAGTACGGTTAAAAGTAGGTTCAGGTCCTCTTCTAGTGGAAGACTCCCCGACTTGAAAAGTGTTGCGTCTCCGCAACTAGAGTTCATGCTGAGCTTTCCTGGCTTTACAAAATACCTCATCAACTCTGGTGTAATCAAACATAGCAACTTCCCGTCTGACATCATTGCGCAATCCATCTCTATATCGAGTGATAGTGAGGCGATCATCTGTTTTCAAATTACAACGAACAATATATTCTCGAAATTTGTTTGTATATTCTTCCACAGATAGATTGCCTTGCTGGAGAGTAAGATATTCTTGGTGCAGTGTGTCAATGTAACCAGAAGGAAGGAAATTGTTCTTGAGCCTTTCTTTCATGTTGACCCATCTAATAATGGGCTATCCCAAAGCAAGTTCATTATTTTCAACACCATACCACCAGATTCTAGCAAGACCCTTAAGTTTAACCTTCGTAAAGGCTATCCGCTGCTCATCATTCATGTTATACCAAGTAATCTTCCAGGGAATTAAGCCAATCAACAAAAACTTTTGGACTGACATCTCCAAAGAAATCAGCAACATCAATTCTGACTTTCTTCGTGATATCATCAGTGCGTTGTGCAACCATGGGACCCTGGGTGTCTCGTTCAGCAATGAGATGCTGTACAAAGTCACGCATGGACTCACGCGGCTCAATCCTTTCTGCTTGGATGGGTGTGACTATTTGTGCAGAAGTGGACGACCCTTCCTTTGCAACCAATTGTGTATTCTGCAGTTCAATAAGTGCAGTTTCTACGGTGCGTAGACGATCCATTACTTCGTCCATATCTTGGCCCAGTTTGAATAATTGTTCATCACGTTCCTTGTCCGTGAGCCAATGACTGAGATTGTCACCTCTTCTAGGCATGGTTGGATTTTTTTTTTTTTTTTTAAGTGGGCTGGGTCGGGTCTGGACTCAAATCGGGCCCAGACTAAAGGTCAGGCCCAAAACTCAGGCCCAGTTCAGTTTCACACAGAACACGTGTGAAGAGTTTTTCCTCGGGCTCCGTGCGCAGGAAAAATAAGAGAATGCTTACTGTTTGGATGAAACGAAAGTTGGGGAGGAAAGCCTTGCGCTGGAGCTGGTGGAGGCGAAACTGGGGACGGATGCTGCGGCTGCTGCGACTGGCTGCTGGAGACGACGACAGTGCTGGAGTTCTCGTCGGTGCCAGGTACGCCTTCCGTCAACTTCTTCTTTATGCTGCTCTTCTCTCTCTCTCGATTGCTGCTTCTTCTTTTTTTTTGTTTTTTTTTGTGGTTCGCTGGAATGGGGTTTTCGACGAAGCCGGAGGGACGAAGGGGTGGCCGCGGATTTCTGGGAGTGAAAGGGGACGGCTGGGTGGCGCTGGTGAAGGGTTCCGGTTTCCGGTTTCGGCTGGGTGGTTTGGGCTTCGGTTTGGGGGACTGCTGGGTGGGGTTTGGTTTTCGGTAGGGGTGTACGGTGGATTAGGGCGTCAGGCAGTGGTGTTTGGTTCTGCATTGGGTGAAGGGGAAGGGCTGTTTGGTGATTTCGGATGAGGGGAAGGTTTTCGGTAGCAGTGGACGACGGATTAGGGTTTGGGAAGGTGGGATTGGGTTTCGGTAATGCTGGGGGGTGGTGGATGGAATCCGAGGAAGACGATTGTTTCCCCGGCGACTAGACCTGGGCTCTGATACCAATTTGGCGCAGCCTCGGACCTTCGATCGAATAGACCAACCTCTCAGATGAGGTTGATCGAATCCAACAAAGGGATTCCATACAAAATAGCACTCACAGCCATGAACTCATGGGGAAAAACTCACGTTGATTAATTTACTTGAATAATGCATGCCTTCACAAGATGAAGGTTCTTCTATTTATAAAGAAGACACTACTTCTAAACTAACCAGAACATTAAAAATAGTAACATACTTAATCCTACTCAAAATAGAATTTTAGAAAGCTATTCTTATTAAGCAACTAACTAATTTAGATAGATATGGATCTCTGATTGAATCAGGGATCAAGTGGACCCCATTAGATGGTCCATCAGAGGGGCCTGCGGGCCCTATTCTGCTGTCGGGCTGCATCACTAAGGTGCCAAGGAAGGTTTTTATTTATTTTTATACAAGTCATGCAATCACAGAAAATATGAAAACAACTGTCTCCCTGTGCACAAAAAGAAAGGGTCAATTCATCCCAAAATGAAAAATAGAGTCTAGAGGCCCAGGAAGAGTGGTCACATTTGGTTGCCTAGATGATTTCTGCAAGCGGGGTCTAGCGATTTTGAATTTGTAGAATGAACCCAACTGGTCTTATAATAAAATAAATTTTAAGTCTGATATTTCATAACATATATGCTCTATAAAAAAAAACATAAGCAACATATTGCAAATAGAATAAAGCCACTACATCCACAGATGAATTCTGATCCTACCCATTTTTTTAGAGTTAATAAAAGAAATTGCATTTACACTAGAAACAGGTGCCATTCACCTTTAAAGTGTTCGTGCGCAAGCAGACAGGTCGAGGCTTCTCAAATTCTTCAAGGAGTTCTGCAAGTTCCATGACCGGAAACATCTGTACACAAAAATTTAGAATTTGAATAATAATATAGGCAGGTTAAATATAAACTAAAAAAAACCAACAATATACATATACCTCAGTCAAAACACCAATCAAGAACTCATTGTACCCATAATAAGAACCCAAATCTGATTTAAGCTGCTTCATGTAATCCTTCCGTGAGGCGTCCTCTTGCCTCAAAGATTTAAAATTTGATAGCACTCGCATAACTGATAAAACACTGATCAATTAAGTTACCAAATAAATAAAAAGAATTAAATCAAAAGAAAGAATTTCAAAAAGAACATAGTCAGATATTAATGATTACATACTCTCTTTTATTCTCCTATGGAGACTGGGAAGATCTGGTGGACCTTGTGCCTCTTCTTCAAGCTCCTAAAGAAAACAATTAGAAAAGTAACAATCCCCAACACAATCAAGCAAGAACAAGGTCAAAGAAATGACATAATAAATGCGATAATGGTACGAGATTCAGGGTTGTGCAGGCCACAACCTCATACATGTTGTAAATGTGTATGGGCAATCGAAATAATTTGTTTAGAGACAATGCCATACTTCCTTAACCCAACGATAATAGTGACTGGATGATCCTAGAAGTCCAATTGCCATATACTATATACTTAGAATACAGATTCTCACTCCAATTAACATTTTGCCAAGAGCACCCAGGCCATTGAAAGATTGGTCATTGACATATTGCACATCCCATGATGCAAATCAACTCTGCAGTCATGATCATTGTACACATGTACCATGTGCAAACATGTCCATGGCACATGTGGTTTTTATCATACTGGCATCTCTACTAATTTAAAACAAAAGGAGAATGAAAAATACCGCTTCGGTTGGTAATCTAAACTCATCTGATTCTTCTTTGATGTTGAGCTGAAGTTCTGCCTCCGCCTCTTCTGCTTCTCTCGCTTTCCTCTCATCAATTATTCTCGATTTCTTCTCAATATCCGGATCATCAGAATCCGAACTTGAGTCCAAACCAGAGTCTGAATCCCTCTCTGATATGCAATAATTAAAAAAAATGATTTATACAAGAAATCAATACAATTTTGAGCTGATCCAAACCAAATCAATGGGATATGACCATTAGATGAACAAACTTTCAATCAAATGGTAATCAGACGGCATTGAAACGAAAGAAAATTTTACAATTACAAAAATTACAATAAAAAACATGAATTAATTTTGAGTTCACCATTAAGGCTAAAACTGTAATCCAACCCAACTTGTGAGGCCCGCTTCAGCTACCTAGATAAGAATGGCTTTACATAGATTATGTACAGCTAAAAGATTACCTTATTTAATGATCAACGATCTAATGAGGGGCCTACCAAATAAAAACTTAAAGACAATTCAGCCCAATCATTGAAACAATCCAACAGTAATGTTATCAAAATAAAATTTAAGGCTTATCTAATTACGGTCATATCATTTACATACGGCCATCCACCACGTATATAGAATTATAGATGGGTGCAGTGAAACAGGGTAGACCTGTTAGACAATCCTTTAACTTCAAACAGAAACCACATGATGGATTCCAAAATCATGTATGCTGTTTTCAGAAATGTAAAATTTATAGGCCCCAACAACTTGATACAAAAGCCATTGATCTGGTAGGGACCTCAATACATAATTGACCATCTTCCAATGATCCTTAGCCATTCATTGAAAATAGACAAATAGAACAAACTAGCCACATTCAACCAATAGGAGGGGTTGGAATCATCTAAGATGAGCTCACTTTGGGGTCGACAAAGACAAAATGACAATTTTTTCTCTGTCTTCAGTCGGAAAATTTTTAAGGCCAATCCAAGCAAGCCCTAATCAACTCGAATAGTTCAAAAATTAGTAAGAGCTCATTCATTTCCATGGAACTGAATTGAACACATTTCTTAGAATTCCTAGTAACTCAAATCCATGCAAACAAAGAGAACCACCCAACCCAAGAACAAAAAGAGTCCTATTTGGATGAGAAGAAGAGCTGAAGAAAACCATCAATATCTCAAATTCCTACTTAAAAAAAAAAAAAAAAAAAAAAAAAAAAAAAGCTTCCTCGCCAATCAAAACAAAACCCAAAATCATCTTTTTATATGATGAGAAAATGGAAATGGAGATGGCAGTCCAAGTTCAAATAATTCAAATAACTACTGCGATAGTTTCTAGTTTCTACCACACTTCTTTTCTCCACATCCAAACGACCCCAAAAGAAATACTGAAATGGAAAATCACCCCAGAGAGAAAAAATGGAGGTAAAGTACCGTTTTCTTCTTCTTTTCCATCTTCTTCGTTGTCACTGTCACCGAGGAAATCATCTGTGAAAGGGTTTCCATCGGAATCGGAAGAAGAGTCACTTCCTTCATCTATAGATTTGTTTTCTGGTGCTTCTACTTCTGCTTCTTCTACGTCAGAGTCTTGGAGAAGATCGAGATCTTGAGGGGGGGTTTCCTTCCGCTTCTTGATTGGAGGAGGACGAGGTTTTGGGGCTTTTGCTCCTCCCTTATTCTTCTTCTTCATTGAAGCCGTCGCCATTTCTGTGTGCGTTGGGGTAGAGAGAAAGAGAGGTTTCTTTCCTTCTTGTTGGCAAAGAGTAGGGTTTAAGAGACTACTAGTTGTGGGTTTTTCTTTTATCGGAAACCCTAGGCAGCTGCAGGAGAGATTGGCGAGTTGGCTTTCGAGCAGTGCGAATGGGTTGGGTTGGGTTGGATCTGGAAGTGAGACTTGGGTTGGGCCTAACCCAAAGCAGTCATTCTCCAAAGGCCAATTTCAGACCATTGTCGACTAAAGTTTTATTTTAAAGTCTTGAACCAGGGGCTTTCCGTTTCAATAATTGTTGGCTCCGCTGTAAAGGATTCCTAGACTTGGCTCAGACTTGGTGGTGTCAACTGTCAAGTGGATGCATGGGGTTCGCGGGCTTGAAATGTGTAAAAGCCTTTGTGTCGTCAAGGGGATAGAGACAACTTGATTAAAATTGTGGAAGATCTTTGATAAAGTTGGTGACAATCGAGTATTGAGGCCAGATGAAATTGATGTTAAGGCAAGATGCCATGAGAAGAATTTGGAATTTCAATCATATCGTGGAGGTAAAAATCAATAGTTAGGCCTTGTTTGGCATCTCCGCTCTTTTTCTGACAGACCATTTAAAATAGAGTCATTAAAAAAAGAGTTATTAAAAAAAGATGCTAGAACAAAACAATGCGTTTGGTAATGAACGGGTCTACTTCAAATAGACCGTTTGGTATGCCCTCTATTTACCTCCTTTTAGGCCTTGTTTGGCATCTCTGCTCTTTTTCTGACAGACCATTTAAAATAGAGTCATTAAAAAAAGAGCTATTAAAAAAAGAAGCTAGAACAAAACAATGCGTTTGGTAATGAACGGGTCTACTTTAAATAGACCGTTTGGTATGCCCTCTATATACCTCCTTTTAGAGGGGTTTGCCTCTTTTTGTAGAGGGGTATCTTCTGTCATTATATAAAAAATGAACTTATGCACTTTTTCATCAAAATATGCCCTCTACACACATATCATAACATCATAATTACTTATCATTTGAAAACTACAACCATTTCCATCAAATTATGGCATGTAACTTGTACATAATTTAAAAATTACAACATCAAATATAATTATATATTATCTCCATCATTCCATCATCACATACCGTCACTCCATGTTGCATGACATAAGATAAACCATGACATAAAATGAAAAAAAAAAAAAAAGGAAGAAGAAGAACCATGACATAAGATGATAAAAATCAAACACGAGAAGAAGCATCTCGCCAAATGGCATCTGCAATTGAATTCCTCTTAGCATCCATCTCTATCCTATCTGTGATATCAAATGTATAAGTGTTTTCTCCATGTGATTCCTCAACATTAGTGTCACGCTCTACTTGGGCATCATCCTTTGAAAATTGTGAAAATAATTGATCTTCCATATCTTCTTTTCTAATGAAATTATGCATCGCCATTGCAGCAACTACGATGCTCCGTTGTATAGGAAATGGGTAAGGAGACATCCGCTTGAGGATAGGGAATCGAGCTTTCAATACTCCAAAGCTTCGCTCGATCACATTCCTTAAGGATGAATGCAATCTATTAAAATGCTCCTCTCTAGTACAAGGAATGGCAACACCCTGAAAATCTGGAAGCCAGTATCGAACATTTCGAAATGGAGAAAGAAACCCCCTCATGTTTGTGTAACCAGCATCAACCAAGTAGTATTTACCTAAAGACCATCCAAGACAAATCTTAAAGGGCATGTCAAACTATGTTGTAGCAATCATTTGTTGATATTTAAAGCACTACATATACTTTCTTACCAGGCGGGGCATGTGGAAACTTTAGCCTTACATCAGAAATGGTATCCAAGAGAATCCATTGATCATGAGTTGTACCTTTCCATCCACATACCACATAGGTAAAGAGCATGTCAAACGAACATACTGCCATAACTTGTTGCATACATTCCCCCTTTCCACCTTTGTGAGGAATTTGTTTATCTAGTTGGATAATGGCATGCACAAGGGTGCCATCTATAGCACCAATACAATCCTATTAAAAAGAAGAAATCAACATTGATAAAATTTTCAAAAGAATTTAGCTTAAATAAAAAAAGTAGTGTCAATGTGAAAGAGAGCAATACCTTAAAATATGGCTCAAAACGTGGATTCAAAAGTATTTCCTTAGGCACTGTATCTAGTGGAAGTGACTTTATCATATCTTTTGCAAATATCATCATTGCTATCAGTACCTGACGGAAGTGTCTATGAATAGTTTCCCCTGAGTGTTGGAATCTATCGTGTATCACTATACTCGTATGGGCGTGCGCAATAACCATCATGAACATAGCCAACTGCTCCTCCACAAGTACATATCTGCTGTCTTTCAATAAATTCTTTGATCTAAAATGCATGCATAAACGCCGAAACACATGTTGTTCCATACGTAATAGCTGATGACAAATAATGGGATTCCCATTCAAAATGATTTGAACATGACCATGTCCCGTTAGGATTGAGTTTCTGCATGGTTCCTTAATCAAGCGTTGTTGTCTCTTCTTGTATAACAATATGATAAGTAAGATATTTCGTCGTAAAATCGGATCCATATGCTCTGTATATATTGCAAACAAAACAAAACTAATCATTCATGTTTAAGCATAACATCCATGTTTTAAACATGACATTCATGTTTAAGCATAACATCCATGTTTCAAAATCCAAATATAAGAACAAAAATTTAAGAGAGACATAACATTAATGTTTTAAAACGAAAAATAAAATCCAAACAACTAGAGATCACTTGTAACTCCAAAAGCATTTCCCTTCTCTATTTCCATTAGAGATTTGAGCCAAGTTATCTTTCTCTCATCTGTCTTGAATTTAGTCCAGATAATTCTTTTCTCCTTAACCATAAAAGACCTAAGAGCGACCATATGCAGTGGGTTAGTCTCTGGGAGTTGGGGCATGGCATGGAGTAAGTCAATGCATGCCTCCATGGTAGGTCCTTCAGATTGAGCGGAAGTAGCAGCTAACTGATTTGATGCCTTCACTGAGGCTGCGAGCTCAATTATGCAATCATCTATTGCGTTGTTACTCCCTTTTGTAGAAGGCCTTGGTCGCTTTCGCCTAATATTAGCCATCATGACATTTGGACCAATATCACTAGCAATTGCATCTTCTCGCATGGTAGACTGAGAATTTGTTTGGTTTGGAGATGGAGTATCATCATAACCATTTAAGCTAAATAAACTTGAATCCATATCCATTATAATATAATCAGGCACGCCATCCATTGTTGGAGCCCATTTATCATCCCCAGTCGCTGAAGTACCATCAAATAAAGCAGCCATCTCTTGGGGAAAAGGAAGGGGCTTTGACCTAAATACTTTGGCATCCTTATGAGTCTGTAATACAGGTTTACCATAAATGTCAGATGAGCAAGCTTATCTCTCCTGTAAATACCAATATAAATAGGAAATTTATATACCTTCAGGTATTCTGTCCATCGGTCTTGGGCCATCTCCACACAGGCTGTGTGTGGGTTGAAGCCTATACCAGTTTGTGATGTCAAGTGTAACCAGGCATTGTATAATTTTTTCAGATGATCTAGTTGGTTCTTCAATTGCTTTTGATTGAAACTGTGTCCTGTCCTTTGAGTAAATTTTTCTATTATCTTCTTCCATGCTTTTGAGCTAAATTGCACCCCTGGGCGGCCACCAGCTCTCACTTGCTCCAAACAAATGTCAATGAGACACTTTCTCATGCCATCCGACCAAGAAGCACGATCTATGTCATCTGTCTCTTTTGACTTTCCTTTCTCCGACATGATAATTACACCTAACAAAGATTGAGGGTTTTTTTTTTTTTTTTTTTTTTTTTTTTAAGTTCTTGTTCAGTTTTTCATTCACCAAATACGAAAGATACACCAAATACAAAAGATATTCACAGTAGGATGAGAAGCATTGGAAATAATTGTAATAAAAAACTTAGGGATTAGATTTGCAGGTAACTTGATGATAGGCGAATTGAATTTCAAGGGATCAATGATGATCAAGATATGGGCCTCCAAATTCATAGGCTAAAGAAATAAATATGCACAATCCGATGGTGAGGATAGTCCTGCTGTGTGTCAAACTGTGTGTGGTGCCAAAGTGTTCAACCTGAGCACCATAGACATAACAAGAAGACATCCATGCAGTTGGGATTTGTAGAGACTAGGGGGGGAAGTTTGAAGATTGTGTTAATACTACATTAGAAGAATTAACATCAGAGTAATTAGGCACTAATATTTTTTTGCTTGCATGATAAGCCAATCAATTACAAGATAAATATCTATCACTCTTCTATGTTCTCCAACTGGTAATTTTGATAGAATTGCAGCAAGTGATCACCACACCTAATGCTCATCCCACTAGGGTAGCTGTGATATAATGAATAAAAATTTCTACTTGGGGTATGGCAAATTTTTGGAAGAGTTAGAATCCTCTGATGCATTTCATGGCTACCATAGCAAGCAGAGAACAGAGAATCAATGAAATAGCATAGAATCAGCACCCAATTCATGTCAGTAGGCTTGGAATATTGAATCTGTTTGTTCAAACAATTTTTAGTTCAACTTGTTCAAACTGATTTGTCTCAATTTGCAAAAGAGTGCTTAAATTCATTGTATTCCTAGTATATAACAATATGTGCATGACTTCTCTGCAGTGAGACCCTACCTAGAACCAATTCATTGAACTTGTCAGAAATCAAACTAAATGAAGCCACACTCTCTGGACTCGGAAAATGTCAAATTGTGAACTACAAATTTGAATACAAACTGGTCGAACTATGACTGAGGGTTCCATGGGTCTCTAGAGTAATCCTGTGGGACAGCCTACTTAATGTTCTGCACATGCTCAAGTCACAGGCGTGGGGATTATTATAGTTTACTCATGATTATTGGCATAATGAAACATCTATTTCTGCTGCAGATTCTAAACATCAAGGAGCTAATCCCTAATTTACTATATATTTGCTGCAGATTCTAAACATCAAGATTTCACCCAAATTGTTCATTTGGAAATTTTCCAAAAACTTCTGGGAGGCACAAAACCATAGAATGAGAACTCAAATGGTAATGTCCAGAGTAGCTGGTAAGGGTATAAGATTAGTTTCATGTAGGTCTAAAAGGGGAAGTTTATTATCTATAACAACAATCACAAACCCTTACATTTATGTTCAGAAAAGAAGATGTATCAGATAAAAACAAATCAGGAAATGGATCAAGACAAAACAATGAGAAACTAAAAAATCAAAATAAAAAAAATAAAAGAGACTGAAATAGGCCATAGAAATTAAAGCAAACTTCCAACACCCATCACAATAAAAATCTCAAATCAGCTCAAATTCAGCCAAATTACACCCCAACTGACATGAATTTAAACACCCAAATCAAAGAACGAACAGAAAATCAAATGCCAATCAAATTCCAAATGATCCATCAAAGAAACAACATGAAAACCCCATATCAGAAATCTCAATTCAGCTCAAATTCAAGCAAACTACACCCCCAACTGACATAAATTTAAACACCCAAATTCAAAAACTAACAGACAATCAAATGCCAAGTGACCCATCAAATAAAAAGCAACCAATTTTAAGCAACACATGAAATTTAAACACCCAACTCATGTCTCTGTTGGTGAAATGTTACCTAATTTCTTGTACATTTCCAAGAAAACTAGGATTGTGCCTATGCCAGAACCAGAGGGTTAGAGAGAAATCTAGCCATTCAACAGACATCTAGCCAACCGATTAACAAATCAAAATCAAATTCAACAAACAAATCAACTACTTTTTAATTGGGGTTAGGATAACAGTGTTCAAATACCACCATTGTTGCAGAGTACCACCATTGCTGCAAAAAACAAAGCACACCACTGTTGTTCTTTGCATAATCCCCAGTGGCCATGGGTCATCGTGAGATGGAGATAAGGATCGGATTAATGTTAGGGTTAGGGTTAGGGTTTGGAAATTCACAAATGGGGATTAGGGTCAGAGATGGAGATGGTCGAGAGAGAAAGGGATAATCGGGCTTCTTCTTCTTCCTTCCCTCCTTTTCCTCTTTCCCTCTTCCCACTTCTGCATCAGTTACTAGGGCAGAGTCTTGTTCCACAATGAGAACCGTGGAAATGGAAGCGCCCCGCCCCCCCAAACAATGGGAATCAAGCAAAAAGCAGCTGTTATGGAATAGAGAAAGAAACAAGAAGAAGAAACAAAAAAAATGGAAGAGAATCGTACCAAAAGAGATGAGCGTTCTCCCTTTCCAGGCTCTTTCACGAAGATGGGTTTTGAGTTGCAGAAAGAACGAGAATGAGGGCTTTATGCGAGGGACTTTCGTTGGAAATAAAATTCCGCCAGGGTCATTTTTGTCCTAAAAAGCGGCTTCCGCCTCTGCTTTTTCAAGAGGCATTGCCTCTTATTTCTACGTGCCCATTTTTGTGGCATTTTCATTTTAGAGGCTTTGCCTCTTTTGTTCTAGAATGTGCAGAGGTTATAAAACACTATCAAACACCTCTATTTTCCAAAACCTCTGTCCTCTTTAGAGAAATAGATGTTTAAAGGCAAAAAATAAACATGCCAAATAGGGGCTTAGTTGGCTCTCGAAAGGAGACAGAAAATACTAGGTTCTGTCATCAAATAGTACTTTGGCGTATTTGGTAATTAACTAGTTAAGTTAAATTAAGGTGAATTCAGATAACAAGTGACAAGGGGTCATATCAAAAGTACACGATTTTAAAATTCCCTCCGAGTTTTTTAAAAGAAGTAAAAAAATTAACCCCTTTCTCCACTAAAAAAATAAAAAACCTCCACTTTTCTATTAAAAAAGTCAAAAAGATTACAAACCTGACAACTAAAAACAAAACACCATCATAAACCCTTATATTTTATTCTTTTTTTATTTGATTCTTCATTTCACCATGCTTCAATTCACCATACATCCAAACACGCTCATCTAAGAAGTAGAGTCAACTATGTTGGGAAAACTCGTCCAGGAGGTAGTACTTTTGAGAGTCCTAAGGAGGTAGAGGAGGAGATTGTGGGATTTTGAAGACGTTTATAAGAGCAATGGGGGTGTATGACCAAAGCTTGATAGCCTTTATTTTCCAACAATCTCTTCATATTCTTGGAGATGGTTAGCAAGGGAATTTGCGGAGGATGAGGTGCTCGGAGCTTTGGAGGATTGTGGTGGGGACAAACGCAAGGCCCAAACGGTTTTAGCTACTCTTTTCATCAAAGTTGGGTGGGATCCTTAAAGAGATTTTTTATAATTTATTGTAAGATTTTTATCAAAGGGACGTAATTAATAAGGAGATGAGGTGTTTTTTTTTTTTTTTTCTATAAGTAATTCCCAAAGTGCCTAGCCCCGTAGAGTTAAAGGATTATAGGCCCATTAGCCTCGTGGCTTGCTTATATAAACTACTAGCAAAGATTTTGGTCAGTTGGCTTAAGCATGTACTCCCCAACATTATTAGACTGTTTCAAGGGGCCTTTGTTGCGGGTAAGCAATATTTTGGTGGTGTGATAATTGCTAATTAGGTCGTGGACTCTAGGAAGAAGTCTAAGAGAATGAGTTATTTTCAAAATTGACTTAGAGAAAGCATTGTTAGTTTGCAACTGACCTAACTTATATCGATTCTACGAAATAATATGATTGGTTTGAATAACACGATTTAATAGTCAACTCCTCTAGAGAGGTTATTGGAGGAGAAGCAAGAGACTTAGAGGGAGAAAGAGAGCGATTTCTTTCTTGTTAGGAATTTGAAAAGACTATGGTTTAAGAGACTGGCGGGTTTTTCTTTATTCGGAAACCTTAGGCACCTGCAGGTGAGATTGACGAGTTGGCATTCAAGCAATGCGAATGAATTGGGTCGGATTGGATCTGGAAGTGCAACTTTAGTTGGATGGGATCTAACACTTCATTGAGCTACCACTTAACCAAAAACCAATTGGTGATAGGAAATGACACAACAATAGTTATATGATGAGGGTGATGGCTCAACCACAATTATGACCGCTCAGGAACGAGGGTGAACATTGACTTCAACAATCCATTCCTCAATGGCACACCCGCCGCGACTCCTGTAACGAACTCGCAAAACGCGTATCCCGTGACTCGAACACCTGACCTATCAGGCTCTGATATCATCTGTAGGATCTTATGCCCCATTAAACTACCACTTATCCCAAAACCAATTGGTGATAGGAAATGGCATAATAATTGTTTTATGGTGAGGGAGACGGCTCGACCACAATTATGACCGCTTAGAGCGGAGGTGGACGCTGACCTCAACAATATTACACTAAGTTATAGACTAATTTAAAATATACCATAAATATAAGTTTTATGGTGGGATCATAGTTTCATTGGTATTAATGTTGATTGGGCTGGGTGTGTCAATGATAGAAAGAGTACATCTAGAGGGTGTTTTTTGTTGTAAGAAGCAAACCTCTACCTCTCTATCGACTGCAGAAGCTGAATACATTGCAGCTGGGAGTTGTTGTACACAACTCTTGTGGATGAAACAAATGCTTTCGGATTATGGGTTTAAGCAAGGATCTATGGTTGTTTTCTATGAAAACAAAAGTTCAATAGATATTTCTAAAAACCCCGTTCCACACTCAAGAACTAAGCACACTAACATTCGACATCATTTCATTCGTGATTTGATCGAAGAAAATGTCCTCTCTTTGGAGCACATTTCCACAGAAAATCAATTGGCTGATCTCCTCACTAAACCTCTAGATCCTACCCTTTTCAACTCCCTTAGAAAATCCTTAGGCATTGGATGACACCCGTGAATTTGCATTTCCTTCTCAAGATGTTTCTTGTTTTTCTTTGAACACTTTTATTTGCTTGAATTTAAAGCAACATTATTATATTGAGTTTCCCATGTAGTTAAGAACTATGTGAATGGACTACACTATTTTCACTCCATGAGTGCTCTCTCTCACTCTTGTGCCTGCTGAGATTTAATTTTTCGTACAAACCGGAGGACAGGGCTACCTAAGATTTCGTGTGAAAGCTTTCAGTTGAAAGAAAAGTTTCTCCTGGAGAAGGCTACCATATTCATTAGTGTGAAAGGCACCAATGAAGGTTTCAATTGTTAGAGGTATGCTTGAGCAATTACCATAAAATATCCTTCATTTCAAAAAAAAAAAAAAGGTAGCTAAAAATTATAAAAATAAAAAATAAAAGGGAGAGGAGAGGCAACTGAGGTTTAGGGGGAGCATCTTACATGGATTTTTTGTTTTGACACATTTCAAACACATCCAATCATATATTTCTCAATTTTCACATCAGATTTTTTTTTTTTTTTTTTTTTTGTGCTGCTCTTCTTAAACTCTTGCAAATATTTGTGATTTCTTATGAGTTAGATTACAACTTGTTTAAAGGTATTTGCTTATTCTTTTTTTTTTTTTTTTTGCTATGATTTTTTCGTGGCTGTGATTTTTTTTTCCATTGCGCTCGAGCGCGCAAACCTACGCTCGAGCGCATGTACATTCTGTCTGCCGTGCTTTATATCCCAAACTTGCAGAAGCTGTTTCCATTCTTTCTCTCATCTTCTTGGACCCGACTACTTGTGATTCCTGCCTTTACCCCCCATCCTTCACTCCAAAAAGGTAATCTTCGATCTTCTCACTCTATTTGATCACATTAATCTTTTTTATACATGTACATGTGCTTAGTTTTTTAAGCTGCTTTGAATCAAACTTCACCCATTTGGGTTTTTTTTTTTTTTTTTTTTTAAATACTCGTTTTTGTACAATACTTTTACTTGCACATTCTTGTGTTTGCAACTTTTGTGATCTCTTGGTTCACCCATCATTCAAATCTTGGATCTCTACATTGCGTTGAAACTTTGGTTGGGTTGAAGAAGTTGTGTTTTTGTCTGAGTATGGAGGTTGGGAATGGTTGGGTTCCAATGCAAATCTGTTTTTTCCATTTGTTCTGTTCCAAATGCATGGTTTTTAATATACAAGGGAGTAATGAACATCTTTTGTTGATCTTTTGAGGAGTTTTGATCATACAACCCTCTTATTATATTCATGGTGTCTGGTGTGCTCTTCAGGTGTTTGTGAAAATTCCTCAAAGGACTTTTTCCTTCAAATGGCCCCTACGAAAAGGAAAAATGTTGCCAGTTCCTCCTCCTCGTCCAGATTCGATGCTAGTTTGTTCCCGTCATTAGCCAAGGCTAAAGCTTACAAAGACTTCTTTGCTAATCGGGTTGTTAGTTCTGAAAGACAGATTGATGATTCATTTAAATCAACTGAAGAGTATAGGTCCATCATGGCAAGAAGATGAATTCTCTCTACACTTTTGACATCGATGAGATCAATGTGAGCTGGGTTAGAGAATTTTACTGCAATATGTCTATTAGAGATGGTGATTTCACCACTTTTGTGCATGGGAAGAATCTTGTCATATCTCCATCGGTAGTGTTGGCTTCCTTTATTGGCATTGACGAAACAGAGGAATGGGATTATCCTCTTGACAGGAGCTTATTTCATGTCTTTGGGACAGAATTGGTAGGCACTTGACATCCATGGGCTGCCGATGTTCTTGCGCATGGTGCATTGCAGTCAAAATATAGGTTTCTAAATTAGTTCTACTCTGCAAATTTAGAACCTCATGGCCACACCGCAACCATCAATCATCAACATGGCATGGTCCTATACTATATTGGGATGGGGAACAGTGTGAATGTGCCCCTTATGCTCTACAATGTAATGGTCAAAATTCTAAGTGCTGCAAGAAATGCCACTCTTCCCTTCGTTGTGCTGATTACTTGATTCTTAATGTAAAAGGATGTCAACTGGCGACAACTTGATACAGTTCGAAGGCTTTGGGGTCCTATCAATCACCGTTCCCTTCAACAATCTGATGCTCATCTTACTGAAGGAGACGATGGTGATGGCGGTGATGATGATGTTGCTGCTGAGGGGGAGCAAGACAATGTTTTTGACCATTTGTCCCGCCTTGAGAATGAAGTTCATGCTCTCAATGCAAATATCACTGCTCAATTTAACACAGTAGATGAGTCACTGGCTGCCATCCTTGCTTGGTTAGGCCGTCAATGATCTCTTCTCATTCCTTTGATACTATAGTCTTCTTTGGGTCATATTCTGTTTTGGCATATCTCTCTATTTATGCTCATACTAGTTTTAACTGCTGTTGTACCTTTATTAACTCTAATTAGTTTTGTCTTTTATGTTGTAACTGCTTGCACTAATTCTTACCTTTGGTATTCATGAACAAAAAGGGAGAGATTTATGATTTTGATGTTTTTATGCTGCTTTATGATTTTGATGATTGTGATAATTTTACACTTGCTCTTCTTTGAATGAGCATCACTATAGGCATTGGACATCTAGAAAATTCTTTGAAGTTTGATATCATAGATATGTCTTCTGTGGGTGTCTCTTTGGGTAGATTTTTTTTGTAATTAATTTATTCTGTCCATGAATTGCCAAAAGGAGAGATTGTAAATTCTTATGAGTGTGTTAGCAAATTCATTGGGTTATGGACAAAACCGGGAATAATCATTTCAATGTATTTTTTTTAGATGTACTGCTCCCAAAGTGTAGAATGAACGAATTGGGCGCTCGAGCGCGAAACAACATCTTCACACGCCACAACACTCCTCATTTAGAGTATTTGAAACCAAGATAGAAGCTTCACACGCTCAAGCGCGCATATATCCACTCGAGTGCGTTGAGGCAACAAGGTTCGGCGGGAGACAGAAGCTTCACGCGCTTGAGCGCGCATACCTGCGCTTGAGCGGCTGGGCTGAGAAAAAATCGAATTTGAAGAATATTTTTGTGCTACTTCGATTTTGAGATGACCTAATCCTAGATATAGAGCACAAATACATGTCCAGAGGGGACTCTTGACTTCTCTTTTGTTTCAAGCCCTAGCATTATTTAAAGAGAGATATCTCTCATTTTCTCCAAAGCTTTTATTCTGCTGCTCTGAAGTTCTAAGCATTGGAGTTCTTCTTCTCATCTGAGGTTGAGTCATCTTAAAGAGGCATTCAAGGTGATTTGTTCAAGCACGATGAAGGTGTACGATGAGCAGTCGGCAAGTGAGCACAGTCCTTAGGTTGAGTTACCAACTGGGAAAGGGGTGTGAGTTCTTTCTTGTAACTTCAATTGATTTATTGCTTGGTTGTCTGTTGGCCTAGGGCCCTAGACTATAAGGCCCATGGTTTTTTCCCGAGTAGGGTTTTTCCACGTATTCGTTCTTGTGTTCTTCTCTTTGTGTGATTGTTGACATTTAATCCAAATTAGGATTAATTTCTAGGTTTAAAACCACGGGCCTTACCATCTAGACCAACAAACAACCAAGCACTATAAATCGAAAGTTACAAGAAAACTCACAACCCTTTACCAGTTGCAACTCAACCTAAGGATTACTTTGATCTTGCCTACTGCTCACTGTACACCTTCACCGTGCTTGAACAAACCATCATGAATGCCTCTTCAAGATGAATCTACAGAAAAGTAGCAGAAAGAACCTCCGAAGACTTGAACTTCAGCATAGCAACTTGAAGCTTTGGAGAGGAAAACAATCTCTCAATAGATCTCTAGATTTTTTTGGATGGGAGAGAGGTACCCTAGAGTTGAGAGAGGAAGGCAATATATAGGCTTTAATTCGTGCCTCAATACATGTAAAGCAAGTAGGACTCAAAATAGTGTTTTGAGAGAAATCAGGAAACAAAATCTTGAATAAATCTGAATTTCCATGACCCACCCTTGCTCTCGAGCGCGTTGAGGTTTTGTCCCTCGTATGTTAAATCTCGCTAAAAGCTTTTCCACAAAAGCAACTAAGGCCACACTCTTGACACACATATCCCAAGACAATCAATCCCTTTAGCTTGCATTGTGTTTGAATTACTTGTACGTCAAGACACACATGAGGCAAGACCTAATAAGTTGTCATTCTTTTACTCTTTTGTGTTACCTCGATGTTTGTACACAAAAGTCAAAGTAGCATAAGAATTACCTTTTACAAGGATGACTTCAAAAGTGATTTCTGCAACTTTAAGAGTGACTTCATGCAGAACATTTCCAGATCACTGCCTTTTCTTTTCTATTCTTTTTCAATCTTCAAGAAACACCACAACAGTCCATTTAACAAATACATTACGAATTAAATTCCCGATTTTGTCCATCACCCAATGAATTAACCAACACTCAAATAAACCTTACAATCTCCCTCTTTGGTAATTCTTGGACAAAAACACCTAAATACAAGAAAAATTCTACCCACACAATATAACCTAATCAATAAAATAGAAGAAAAATTTTCTTTGGTTCAGCATTATCTTTCAATATCTTTTCTTTGGTTTAGCCTTGCAAATCCTAATTAAATATTTGACAAAAGATCAAGCGTGAAATCTTGAAAATTAAAAGTAATTATGAAATGTAATCAATAACATAATCGGCTCGTTCAATGACACTAATCAGCACGTAATCTTCTCATGAGCTATCTTATCTCCCCCTATTTGTTTGGAATTGACAAAGAGGTAGCTCCCCCTAAATCATATAATCTATATCCTCAAAAAAAAAAAAAAAAAAAAGCATGAATGCAAAACTCAATTAGGCCAAAATTCAAAAATCCTTGATGATCAAACACGATAATTTGCAATGCATGAGGGAACACAATTTTTGAGGAACTTTCCATGTGTGTAAGACAATCTCAAATGAAAAATACAAAGAAATCGCAGATTAACCACAAATCAACAATCATCAGATACAAAGCGAATTTCACACCTTTTAAAATCATTCGATTCGACCAGCAATGAGGTGTGAGCGCCCCCCCCGCCCTCGCAGATTAACCACAAATCAACAATCATCAGATACAAAGCGAATTTCACACCTTTTAAAATCATTCGATTCGACCAGCAATGAGGTGTGAGCAGCCCCCCACCGCCCCTTAATGTCACACACACACACACACACACACACACACACACACACACACACACACATATATATATATATTCTTTGTTAGCCCAAAATTAGATATTCTCATGAACTTCTTCACATATAAAAATGCTCAAGTTTTAGTGCTCATTTTTTGTAGAAATTTCTAAACCCTATAGGATATAGTTCAATTGCATCAGTCTACAGAAATCTCTATGTACTTTGGGTCACATATATAGATACAGACATTAAGAAGAGAGCATAGAGAAGTGGGAACATCAAAATCGATGCTTCGAATAAGTACAAAACCATTAAGACCATGAATCTTGTCAATCCTATTGTCTCATTGACCCTAAGTGAGTGTCCAAGTGAGTCATCACGTACTTGTGGACATGATCAAAATCCTTAAATTGTGAATAAAGAAATTCAGTTCTTAAGCCAAACAAATCAAAGTGTAACATATGCCAGATATTCTCAAAATCAGCCCGAAAAAATATGCATGTGCAATCCAAAACACAATTTGAGGATTAGGTTTGGAGGCCAATGCCCAGGGGCTTACGGAGAGGGGGGTCAACTTTAGCATTCTCAATTCATTTAGAAAGTGCAGTGTAGACCACATTATAGCTCAGGTCAGTCTTACGAATCTTAACAGCCTTAGTCTTGACCTGTTGAGGAGAAGAAGGTTTCTTCCTCGTTTGATTTCTTCTTTAATTGTAGTGTAATCTAATATGCCCTTTAATTCCACAAAAGTGACATGTGGGGGTGAATTTAGGCTTGTGAAATTTCTTAGCATTGACAGATTTCAAGGGTGGAGCCTTAGGAATTAAGGGTGTCATGGAGTACATAGTAGGTCCTTGAACAAATGCAGATTCACCTTTATCTCTTGAGGACGAAGCTCCATTAGTGTAGCCAATTCCAGGTTTAAACAAGTCAGTCTTTTGGCTTCCAAGTATTTCGTCGAGCTTTATAGACTTCATGCGGTTCAAAGAGGCCTTTGTAGTTGAAAATTCAGAGGTTGTCAACTTGAGCTTTCCAATTAACTCAACATTTTCAGCTTTACAATAACTCAACTCTTTCTTCAAATTGTCCCTCTCAGATTTTGCTTTCAGGTCTTTTTGCCTCATCAATTCATTCTCCTTACCTGCAGCAGTCAGATTATTAGACAATATTATATGCTAATCTTCTAACTGGCGTACCTTAGCATGTAATTCTTCCGGTTGTGCAATTAGAGAAGAATTTAGAGATTCCATTTCTTTTAGCTTTAATGCTCTTTTCTAACTGATCTTTGACATGCGTATGGAGTGTTGCAACATTTCTTTGTACGCAGTTTCCCAATCCTTTTCATCATCTGAGAAGTTATCAAAATATGAAATTTCATCGGAATTGGACTCCTTGTCAGATGGACCCTGCATAGAAGAGACAGCAGACAAAGCCATGAAAGCAACACAATTCTTAAAAACATCATCCGGAGATTCAGGCTCACTCTTTTCTTCATCTGTATCCTCTTCCCACGACACATTAAAAGCCTTACCTTTGTTATTTTCCTTTTTGTTGGCACACTTAGTGGCAGTGTGACCATAGCCTTGACATTCATAGCATTGTATAGGCTTGGTGGATCCTTTTGATGGGCTCTTTTCAGGCACATATTTGCTCTTGTAGGGTGCCTTGTTGTTACCATCCTTCTTAGCCTTTTATTTTTCAACATCTTTTTGAGTTTTTCAATGAAATATTTTTCAATCTCAACATCCTCTAAGTCACACTCTGATTCAAAACTATTTTCCATAGATTTTGAAGACTTGAGTGCAACTTCCTTACCATTCTTGCTAAGACAATGGTTGGCTTCGTATGTCTGTAAATTACTAACTAACTATTCCACACTGAGGGAATTCAGATCTTGGTACTCCTCAATAGCAACTACCTTTGGTCGAAACCTTTCTGGGAGAGACCTCAATATTTTCTTGACAATTTTGGGTTGAGGTATAGGTTCTCCCAAATTAAAACTTGAGTTCACAATTTTACTCAAATTAGAATTGAACTCATCAAAAGTTTCAGATTCTTTCATGCGGATCGTCTCAAATGCGGTTGTCAAGTTTTGTAGTTTGATTTGCTTGACAGTATCAGTTCCCTCATAGACAGTCCTTAGCAAATCCCAAGCCGCCTTGGCATTAGGGCATGCAGAATTTCTATGAAATTTTGTAGGGGTCACTCCGTTGTATATTGCATTAATTTCCTAATTATTGCAATTAGAGTAGATCTTTTCAGCAGCAGTCCATTGGGCTTTGGGTTTCAGTTTAGTCTGCCCATCTACAACAACGTGGGATCAGAATATCCCTCCACTACGATATCCCAGACTTGATCATCTATAGCCCTAACAAAAGCAATCTTCCTTTCCTTCTAGTAAGCATAATTAGTTCCATCTAAGAGAGGGGGCTTAGTGGTAGACTTTCCTTCTCTGTTAAAATCCATTAGAGATTACTTCTAAATAGATCACACAATAACTTCGTGTAACCTCACTATGATACTAATTGAAATAACTGGCCTTAACACAGGCTTCGGTCCCAATAACAAAATCTCTATTAGATTTTAAGAATAAGTGATTAATCTAGTAATTAACCCTAATCCAGATTAAAAGTAAGCAACCACACAATGAGAAGGACACACGATGTATACATGGAAAACCCTACTTGGGAAAAAACTACGGGCCTTACCGTCTAGACCAACAAACAACCAAGCACTATAAATCGAAAGTTACTAGAAAACTCAACCCTTTTCCAGTTGCAACTCAACCTAAGGATTGCTTTGATCTTGTTGACTGCTCACCGTACACCTTCACCGTGCTTGAACAAACCACCATGAATGCTTCTTCAAGATGAATCTACTTAAAAAAAGTAGCATCTCCAAAGACTTGAACTTCAGCGCAGCAACTTGAAGCTTTGGAGAGGAAAACAATCTCTCAATAGATCTTTAGGTTTTCTTGGATGGGAGAGAGGTACCCTAGAGTTGAAAGAGAAAGGCAATATGTAGGCTTTAATTCGTGCCTTAATACTTGTAAATCAAGTAGGAC
>QPKB01000011.1:19259859-19318077 GCA_003546025.1 Camphora micrantha
TTAAACAGCAGGAGAAAGCTCAACCAAAACAAGAAGTTCCTGAAAAGACAGAAACTTCCCCTACCCTTTCACTGGGGGCAGCAGAAAAGTCTCCTTCCGAGACTTCGAGGCCGGCAAGGAAATTCACCTTTCATGATTTCATGCCATTACTACTCAAGACTGAAGACATGTAGGGGGCATCATACTCTTGCAATTCAGTAGTTGGATTCCCCATGGATGGGTACGAGTCCAGCGACACCGCCAATGACAACGATGAATGGGAGGAATCCCTCGAAACAGGAGAATACCTCTCCGACGAGGAATGGATCCCCGAATCCCAACTCATGCCGGTGATCTGGTATAACCCTTTATAACCACACGGATCTTGGTCTGATGATGAAGGAAACCAAGAGGTTGTTCAGGAAAATGCTGTTGACACAGCACCTGCCAATGCTCCGGTAGAACCCGATCAGGAGGAACCACAAGGAGTAGATGAAGAAGAAGATCTGGCTCCTATGCCTGATCTCGAAGAATATGCAAGGATCTTGCAGCATCTTGTCATAGAGCAAGGACAAGATCACATCAATCAGCTTCATCGCAATCCAGAACCGGTGGTCCCGAAAAATCTACAGGAGTCCCCTCCAGTAACTCCTGAAAATGAAGAAAACTACTGGGTGGATAATCCCCTTACATCAGAAGATGAATCTGACTCCCAACAATCCGTTTCGGAGACGTTTCCTATTGCTTGCAATGCAATAGTTCGAGACGACAGCACCTCTGGAGCTTCATCCGTCGAGGCCACAAACTCCCATACTACATTAGGTAGTATATCCTCTGATATTACTACCTCGGAGATGGCATCTTCTCAACCTTCGCCTTCTGAGACTGTCACATCAGAGTACAGACCTCTTCTGGCTGACTACCTTGAAGACGTCTCTACCGATGAAGTCTACCCAGTCAACTGGTCCCAAATGCCCAACCTCATGGGTGATGTCTGGACCGATGAAATTGTAAACAAAGAAGACAAATTGCTGGACGCTGTTCAGGACTTGTTCCCGGAAAATGCTCCATGCAATGCAATCACTGAGGATGGTAATGTTGACACGGAAGCATCTTCAGCAAATGAAAAGGATCAGCCCCTCAATCCCGAGGGTGGACTTCCGAATGAAGAACCGTCTCCAGAAGCTCTCGAAGTTGGTAAAGGTACCCGCTCTGGCCGGGATTACCACAAAAACTACAATCTAACTTCTTCTTCTTATGTAAATCCTTCGGGACAGAATCTAAGCGCCCCAAGTGGCAACAATAATGAGAATGCAGGCCCTAAGGAGGCTTTCAAGTATGACTTGATTGAGCACTTTAGACGCATACCTGCACGTCTGCACATCCTAGACTTATTACGAATGTCTCCCCAAACTCGTGATAGTCTCATTTCAGAACTGCAAAGACTGAATGTGGATGTCGACAAGCATGCCCCACAAGTCCTACAAATTGAAATTGACTATAGGGTTAAAAAATCAAATACCTCCTCAAAAGGAAAAAAGAAGAAGACTGAGGGATCTTGCAATAATTGCCTCTCAGTTCAAAAAGCAGCAAGTGCAACTATCGCCTTCACTAAGGAAGACCTCCTACTAGGCGAAACAAAGCACAACCGGCCCTTATACTTTATAGGGTACATCAAAGAGATGCCAATACACAGAGTACAGATAGATCCGGGTTCTGCCCTCAACCTCATCTCTACTTCAGCACTCGAAGAGCTGGGCATCCCGCCTAGCAAGCTGAGTCATACATCCGTGTCTATCTTTGGATACGATGGAAGCGCCCAGAGGCCTATCGGCAAGATTAGGTTCAAATTGTAAATCGGTGATCTTATCTCTGAAGTCACTGTATATGCAATAAAGACCCCCTCATGCTACAACATCCTTCTTGGACGCCCCTGGATACACGAGAGTGGTGTTGTTCCTTCAACTCTTCATCAGTGCATCAAGTTTGTTGGCAACGACGGCTTGGTACATCGGGTATTTGCGAACAAAAAGCCTTTCAAAGGCAAAGAAGTCCATTTTGCAGACTCGCAGATGTACAAAGATGAAAACGAAGAAAAGGAGAAAGAAATAGCATCCTTTACCGAAAGTCTCCAGAAAGATAAAGGCAAGGCTCCTCAGCAATCACCGGAAGAAAATCAACCATCCGGCAAAACCGAGGAGATCAACCAATCTCCTTTTGTTGTCTCCCTCAAGTCTTCAAAGCCGCTGGTGATCACTACCAAGGCAAAGAAGACCAAACAAAAGCCTAGGGGCAAGTTTGTCATCTCCTTTGTGTCTATTATGCAAGACACAGATTCGGATTCAGAGACAGAAGACGACACGTCGTCAAGCCAAGCTGATACTCAGCAAGCTCAACCTGCTCTCACTTCATTGGAGGCACCTGCTGGCATAGACGATCCAGCATCAGCTTCCTTCGTTGTTCCGACAACCTCACCAAAAGAAAAGCCGATCTTTTTCCATAGGTCGGCGGCTTCTTCATCAAACTCTTCGCTTGAGCCTTTCCAAAACGAAGGTATGCCACAACTATCCTTGTATAGTCCAATGGCGCAAGCTATCATGAAGAAAATGAGCTATGACGCTCGAAATCCAATCGGCTTGGGAGGTGGCCACGGTATTCTCGTACCATTGGAGCCCACCCTGACAAAAGGCCAGCAGGAGGATTGGAAACTCTATCGTCATATAGAAAAGTCTTCATACGGACTGGGCTACGACCCTGATGCTCCCATGAGACAGTTGACCCAAAGGCTACAAAGTCATCTGGCCAACGAAGCCTCAACACCTCTTGTCTGTGAAGATATTGATCTCCCTGGATATCTCTTTGAAGAGTTACCCATCAAGGATCCAGGAAGCTCCTCCAATTGGTACGATTTCTCTAATGATAAAGAGGAATTGTCTGATGATACTGATGCACAGTCTTCTGGTCCAGAAGAACCATCATCTCCAAAAGAAGTGCTATACTTCGATCCAGTTTCAACAGGTGATTGGGACCATCTCATAGCGAGTCTTGAGAAGAGTGTCGATCAAGAAGACCCATGGTCAGAAGCACAGCCTTGGTCTGAGAATACCTTTGAAACTCCGGAAGGTCTTGTTGAGTGAGAAGCCTCCGAAAATATTGTGGAGGAACCACCTTCTAGTCTTCCAACAGAAGATTCTGTTCAAAAGATAGACTTGGGAACGCCAGATAGCCCACGTCCTGTATTCATAAACAAGAATATAAAGGATGATGAGTTACCCGAGTATATCGCTTTTCTTTGTGAGTTTGTTGATTGTTTTGCGTGGTCTTACGCTGAAATGCCTGGTTTAGACCCCAAAATAGCAGTTCACAAACTCAATCTACAAAAAGATATCAAGCCTGTCAAACAAGGCCAAAGAAGATTTCGTCCTGACATAATGGACAAAATTGAACAAGAAGTTCAGAAACTCAAAAACTTTGGCTTCATCCGCGAGGAACAGCATCCTGAATGGTTGGCCAACATCGTCCCAGTGACAAAGAAAAATGGCCAGATTAGGGTCTGTATTGATTATAGAGACCTGAACAATGCATGTCCTAAAGATGAATTTCCGCTCCCCATACCGGAGGTGATGATCGACAACACCTGTGGATTCGAGCGGATGACATTCATGGATGGTTTCTCTGGGTACAATCAGATAAAAATGCATCCTGAAGATGAAAGACACACATCATTTCGGACCCCATTTGGCGTGTATTGTTACACTGTAATGCCATTTGGTCTGAAAAATGCTGGTGCGACATATCAGAGGGCTATGATGAAGATATTCCAAGATATGCAGCATAAGACGGTCGAATGCTACGTTGATGACCTCGCCGTCAAAAGCAAAAGGAAAGAAGACCATCTCAAAGATCTTCGAGAAGTCTTCCTCCGACTACGCAGGCACAAACTGCGAATGAATCCACTAAAATGCTTCTTCGGTGTATCATCGGGTAAGTTCCTCGGATTCGTAGTTCGGAAAGCGGGAATAGAGCTTGACCCTATCAAAGTCAAGGCTATCCTAGAAATGCCATCCCCAAAAACCCTGAGACAGTTAAAAGGACTTCAAGGAAGATTGGCATACATTCGACGGTTCATCTCCAACCTGTCAGGGAAATGCCGTCCATTCTCCCGCCTAATGAAAAAGGGCGTGGACTTTGTCTGGGATGCTGAATGCGAAACTGCGTTCCGTGACATCAAGTCATACCTGACCAAACCTCCAGTACTGGCTGCCCCCACAACTGGAAAACCATTTATCTTGTACACAAGAGCCCTCGACCACTCTTTGGGAGCTCTACTTGCACAAGGAAATCACGAGGGAAAAGAAGCTGCTCTATACTATCTCAGCCGCATGCTAGTAGGTGCAGAGCATCGCTACTCTCCAGTCGAAAAAGAATGTCTTGCAGTGATGTTTGCTGTACAAAAGCTAAGTCACTATCTGCTGTCCAACACAGTATACCTGATCTCGAGGATCAATCTCCTGAAGGTCCTTGTCACAAAAGCAGGTTCCCTCAATGCCCGACTGGCAAAATGGTCTATCCTCTTGTCACAATTTGATATTAGGTATGTACCACAAAAAGCAATCAAAGGTCAAGCTCTGGCAGACTTTCTTGCAGAGCATCCGTTGCCTGAAGATTCTCCACTCAGGGATGATCTCCCAGACGAGTCAGTCTACAACATGGAGGCTTCCTTATCAAATGCTTCCTGGGATATGTACTTCGACGGTGCAACCAGGACAAGTGAAAAAGGAAATCAAATATCAGGGATTGGCATCCTCTTTGTTAGTCCCGACAAATACATGATTCCACACGCCTTCTCGCTACTGGAACCATGTTCAAACAATGCAGCTGAGTACCAAGCCCTGATTGTAGGATTGGAACTCGCCCTCGAATCCTGCATCACAGTGCTAGAAGCCTTCGGGGATTCTCAACTGATCGTCAACCAGATGAATCAGAAATTTGAAATCAGGAAGCCTGATCTGTTGCCTTACTACAACAAGGCGCGATCACTTCGGCAAAAAATTGACATCTGTCATATCACCCACATTCGTAGAGGCGAAAACATCCGTGCAGATGCCCTGGCTGGACTCGCCGCCTCTATGGCGGTCCAAGAAGGAGAACACATGCAAGTTACAGTGTGTGAGAGAAGGATTCTCCCTCCCCTCAATACACACCAAGCAATTGCTGAGTGCCACCAACTGGTTGGAAGTCGGATCTCCATCCTCAGACCTCCGATCGGCGACTGGAGGGATCCGTTCATCGATTATATTATGTTCGGAATCCTGCCTGAAGATCCAAAAGAACGGGTAAGTGTTCAAAGACGAACCCCAAACTTTCATCTGGACATTCCTTCAAAGATGCTCTACAGAAAATCCTATAATGGATTACTTCTACGCTGCTTATCACAACAAGAAGCTGAAGAAACTCTCAAAGAGGTGCATGCTAGTCTTTGTGGAGCTCATCAGGCTGGTCCAAAGCTCTACGATCAGATAAAAAGGTTAGGTTATTATTGGCCTACCATGGTAGCTGATGCAATGCAATTTGCTAAACGCTGCCAACAATGCCAAGTTCATGGAGACTATGTCCACATGCCTCCAGAATGGCTACACCCTACAGCAATTTCATGGCCTTTCGAAGCCTGGGGTATGGACATCATAGGTCCTGTCTCCCCTCCGTCAAGCAAAGGTCATCGCTTCATCTTCGCCACTACGGATTATTTCTCCAAGTGGTCAGAAGCTTTTGCGCTCAATGAAATGAAGACCTCGTCAGTCCTTCACTTCTTGCGCACCAACATCATTTGTCGCTTTGGCATACCTAAAACATTCGTCCATGATAACGGACCACAATTCCGTGATCACAGATTCTACAGGTTTTGCGACAAATACAAAATCCAAAGTTGTCCGTCAACTCCGTACAATCCGGCGGCGAATGGACTGGCAGAGGCCTTCAACAAGACACTCTGCAAAATTCTCAAGAAAATGGTCTCTAGCCACAAAAGGGACTGGGGCGACAAACTATCCGAAGCTTTGTGGGCCTACCGAACCACCGTTCGAGGACCGACCCATAGCACGCCATTCTCCTTGGTCTATGGATGCGAAGCTGTTGTCCCTTTAGAGGTACAAATTCCATCCTTAAGGGTATCTCTACAAAATGACATGACGCAAGAAAGCAATGTCAAATTAAGACTCCAAGAGCTGAACAATCTCGATGAGAGACGGCTCGAGGCACTCCAAAGCATTGAGCTCTACCAAGCACGCATGACTGGATCTTTCGACAAAAAGATCAGGCAATGCGCCCACAAAAAGGGTGACTTGGTTCTTGCGGTAAAAAGGCCGATGGTTTTCGCTCACAAATCCAAAGGCAAATTTCAACCAAAATGGGAGGGACCCTTCGTCATCGACCAAGTCTTCTCCAATGGCGCATACGCACTTCTAAACATGGAAGGTGATAGATGTATGCTGCCCATCAACGGCAAGTTCTTGAAGCGGTACTACCCTTGAAGACTTCCTCCACTGGGTCAGAGCAACGCCTGCAAGGCCAAAGCCTATTTCTAAGTACTTGCTCGTCAAACCCACTCCTTTTGGAATTTTCACTTTTATGTTGAACTTTCAAAACAATGCTTACTTTCATCGTTTCATTGTTCAAAAGAAAATCAAAATCCAAAAATCTTAGTTTAGGAGCCTCTTCCCAAACTTAACCAAAATTTTCGATCCTTGAACCCAAAATTCTTGGTTTGAAACAGAAATCAGGACTTAGGAATTTCCACCCTAGTCCGCCTTACCTTTTACCGCCAAAAATGGTTTTAGGTCAAAATTTACGACCCTCGTGTCTAAAAACAAAAATCGGGAAAGCGATGTGAAGTCGATATTCACAAAAACCCATTGGAAGGATGCGAACCCCATTCGATACTTCCAAAACCTCAAAATCGCAAGGAAGCAACACCACGTTGATACTTGCAAAATTTCAAAAATCGTGGAGACGCAACATTCCAGTTGATATCCACAACCCAAATGTCAAAAAAAAAAAAAAAACAAAGGTTCGAAAAAACCTCAAATTTCAAAAATCGTGGGGACGCGACATTCCATCGACACCCGCAAAACAAAATTTTTGAAGAAAAAGCAGGGAAGCGACGCTTAGTCGATACTTGCACCCAACTTCGCAAGGAAGCGACATTCCATCGATATTCGCAACCGAATGAGCAAGGAGGCGACATTCCATCGATACTTGCAATACCATTCAGCAGGGAGGCGACTCTTAGTCGATACTTGCATTTTGAAAACTAAAAACCTGGCTTTTACGCCAAAAACTCGGCTCTCATGCCAAAATCCGGCTTTTACGCCAAAAATCGGCTCTCATGCCAAAAATCGGCTTCCAAGCCAAAAATCGGCTTTCACGCCAAAAATCAAAACAAAATCTGGCTCTCATGCCAACAAAACAAAACTTGGTTTTCAAAAATCCGGCTTTTACGCCAAAAATCGGCTCTCATGCCAAAAATCCGGCTTTTACGCTCAAAACAAAAAATCGGCTCTCATGCCAAAATCCGGCTTTTACGCCAAAAACAAAAAATCGGCTCTCATGCCAAAAATCGGCTTCCATGCCACATCGGCTTTCAAGTTACCAAAATTTGGCTTTCACGCCATCAAAATCGGCTTTCATGCCACCTCAAAATTTTCGGCTTTCAAGCCATCAAAAACCAGGCTTTTTGCCACAAAATCTGGCTTTCATGCCAAAACAACACTTTTGACAAAAGATTTTCACAAAATGATAACCTTTTGATCAAGATTCCCATTCAACTTTTGCTTATTTTCAACAAAAAGAATTTAAGTAGAACAGAGGGATACAAAAAAAAAAGAGTGCCAAAATGTTTATGCATGGAGGTACCAAAAAAAAAGAAAGAAGAAAGTTTGTCAAAAGCTCAGTCCATCATAGTCTTCAACCAAAGACTTTGGTCCTCGAGCAGACTCTTGGCCTCAGCCTCCAAAGCATCCAGGCCACGCTTCTTCAAAATGCTGCCATAAAATGCGGCAGAAAACCGCGATCCATCTTCAGCACGAGGGAATTCCTCCCAAAGAAGTTGCCATCGCTAATGCTCCTGAGTCTTTCTTCGAAGATTTCCGTCAACCTCTTCAACCTGACGGATCAGAGTGCTTTCCCTGGCACGAGCTTCAAGAACAGCAGCCCATTTAGCAGCAGTCTGTTCTTCCAACAACTCGAGACGCTGCCTAACCTCGTTGATCTCCTTATCGAGGTGGCTCAGGTCTTTTGATAGCTCGATAATAGCCAGTTCGGTGACGTTCCTCTCCCGAACGAGCTGCTTCTGAGCCTTCAAAATCTTATTCACTTCCGATTTGACCTCGCTGGAAGGCTTCAGAAACATTTCGTTGAAAAAGTCATCACTTGGGGAGTTCTTAGTCTTGCTCCACTTATCGCCCAATGCGATGACTCCATCAACGAAAGCCTTGGCATTGGTGATATCCAGACCAACCTCTGCGCTGTCAGCAAGGATGTCTCGCATGTGCTTGACCATGCCAAAGCCAGCTTCCAAGTGACCAGAAGAAAGAGTCTCAACCCAGGAGCTCAGTACACTCTTCAAGACCTTCTTTGCAAATTGAAGAGAGGGCCCAGATGAAGACTCGCCATGCTCCGCTGACTGACTGCCCATGTCAGACCGTGGTGGGCGATAAATCGAAAGACTCTTCCCAGTCGGAGCGTCAGAAGATGGAATATCATCATGTGTTTGCACTTCTGCCGCATCAAAACTGGTAGAAGAAGCCTCTACTTCTGGACCAACCGCTGGTATTTCCTGGTCCGGCTCCGAGGAAGACAATGGAACTTCTCCTGTCGCCTCACAACCTGCCAGAAGAGGAAAGGTGTGAACATGATCTTGTCAAAAAAAAAAAAAACAAAATAAAAAAAAAATTTGTCAAGACTATTGTTGTGAAATACCTTCTCCGACGACCGGTGGAGCGCTTTCTGTCTCCATAAACTCGTCCGAAGTGTCGCAGAAAGCTACATCCATGGATGGCTCGAAGTTGTCAGAGTCCTCTGGCAAATCAGCTGACAATAAAAAGAAAAGAAGTCGCACCAAGAGAAGATTCTGGGTCTACTCCAGAGTCCCTTGGCTCTTCCTCAGATGCCGTATTCGGATCCGTCGCCGCTTCATCGGCCGGGGCCTCAGGCATCACCAAGACATCATCCCCTGCAAAAAGAAAAGAAAGCAGTGGATCTAAACAAAAATCTCTCAAAGAACAAAAATAGAGAAGCAGAAAAAGAAAGGGAAAGGATCATACCATCATCAGCTTTTTCCTCTCGACTCCTCTTCTCTAGAGGCTCTTCAGCATCTCGCGAAACCTCCTTATCAACGGTAAGAGGGACTTCCACGTCACGAGAATCTTCACACTGCTTCTTATGACGGTACTGTCCTCTCTTCCTCTTGCTCCTGCGGGTCGGTTTACCTGAAGAACCTGCCCCGCTATCAAAGTCAGGCCTCTCACCAGAGTCCTCACTGGATGGTCCGCTCCTGCCAGTGGACCCCATGGAAGTCTTCATTCGTTCCGCTTGCCTCCAAGCGTCGATTTCGGCTTCCTCCTCCTCCAGCTGTCTCAGGACCTCACCAGGGACCTCTTGCACAGCTCCAGATCCGACGACATCCCGGTCCTTGAGAAAGCCTATCCTATGCTTCTCTCCAGAAAGGAAGGCCAAAACCTCCTCTCGCCGGACGCCGTCTGATCTACCAAGACCTTTCCCGGAAGATTGCTTAACATTGAGCTCCTTCTTGGAAAGCCCCCGGTACACTGAGAAGCTCTCCGCGAACCATTTCGTGAAGCCAGCAGTCCGGAAAGTAGGCAGCTCAGGATAGGAAATCATGGCGGTAGTGTCCTCCGCACTGTAAAATGCCCATGCGTTACTCCCGTGCTGAAGACCCCCAAAACGCTTCACCATAATCGAAGGCGCCCCTACAACGCCTTGGGAGAAGCCCAACTGCAACGCAAAACGAGAAGGAACATACGGCTGGATGTCAACAAAAAGATGTCGACGATACACCATCGTACCAACACGTATGTTAAAAAGCCATCCCTTCTCTGCGGTTGTCAAAGAATAGTGCCTTCCCGACCCTGCTCTGATGGAATCGCGGGAGACACCAAAATCAAAAGCCTTCTTCCGCAAACCGGGAGAAAGCTTGACTGAAGATTGCCCCATCTCGACGTCACTGAACCGTTGGATCCTCAAACGGGCAGACAAAAGAGATTCGGAAACGACTTTCCCTCTAGCCAACCGAATCATAAACGGGTCATCATCCTGTGCAGCACCTAAACAGTGGAAGCCAGGACAGTGGTACACAAACCACGAATAGAAGATATGGGCTGAAAATACCCTATTCATAGGGAGCCCAAGCCGGACCAAGAAAGCAGCAGCCTGCAGTTCGGTGCACAAATAGGAGTAAAGAGCAGGTACCAAAGCAAACTGCTCTCCGAACACCATCTGACAAGCCGGAAAAATACAGTGCGGCCTGATGTGCGTTCCATCTCCTCCAGCAAAAATTGCCTCACCCAGCTAGTAAGTGAGGTAAACAGCAAGATCTCTCCGCAGCGCAATGTCAGAACAAATGGCGTCTGTGCTTGTGAGAAAATCCCTCAAATTTTCTCGCATGGCGGAGATCTTCTTCGGGTTCTTAGCCCTGGCTTCCTGGGACATACTCTCAGAAGCATCCCCACCGTCAAAGAAGTTGGAAGACAAAGAGCTGAGACTCCTCCAACTACTGCATCGGACTTTCGAGCCCTCCTTCTCCTTCAAAAAATCGTAGAAGGCGACGAGCTGAAAGTACAGGAGCCTGAACTCCTCCGACTGCTCCTCAAGGACACTGTCAATAGGCATAAACTCCTCATAGAGTTTGCCGAGGATAGGCAGCCCGGTGGTAGCGCTCAACTCCTTCAAAGTAAAACCAATTTCACCGTTCGCAACAACGAAGGTGTTGGTCTGCGGAAGGAAAGACTCCAACATGGCCATGAAGGCCTCATCGGAGAAAACGACGGTTTGCCGAAAAGCGCGAATCGCATCAAAAACTTCAGCCTCCTTCAGAATGGCGCCACCAATCTGCAGGATGTGATCAGTCCATGATTCATAGCCTGAGTCGGCATTGAAGCGGCCGCGAAGCCGAAAGGGGTTCACCCAATTACTGCCGTCACCGCTAAAAATGCCAAGGCCCACCGGTCTCAAATCGACTGATGGATGATCAGAACCTTGGTAGCCGTTGGCTGGCATCAACATGTCCATACGGGCAGGAGGCTTCTCTGCATAACGAGAAGGGCCGCCAACAAAAATCCCGGTCTTGACCACATTGGTCCTCTTCACCCAGCTTGGAGGATCTTCTCTCTTAGAGCATGTGGGAGAAAGACTCATGATCGAGATAGTGCGATCAAAAGTCGATAGGGTAGAAATGGTTCTCTCCTCACCATCAGCTGTGTAAGAGAACTGAAAGCATCTCCTTTAGAATGACGAGTCATCAGGGACAGCATCACCAAAGAAAAAGGTAGGCTTGGGCACAACGCTCTGATCGTCCATAACCCAAGGACGATTGCTTGCCATAATTTTATAAAACTCCTCATCCTTGAGAGCGATCAATCGCTGTCTCATCTCATCTCGGTTGAGCGAGTCGCATTCTTCCAAGTTCGTCTCCACATAACGGACTTTTTCCCAAGCCTGTTGAACGGCCGCATTGGAAGATCTGGCAGATCGGCGAGGTGCATTAGCAACAAGGCCCTTACCCTTGTTCGTTCTGGAGGAACCACCTGCAAAAGTCAGAAAGGAAGAAATCAAACACCAAATGACAAAATTTTGCTATAAAAAAAATCCTAGCGAAATTTTGGCATGGTTCCGGGGCAATTTCGAAGAAAAGGGAGGCACCCCGAAAAAGAAAGGAAGCTTGAAAATGAGCTCAACATTGCTGCGAGCTCATAATCAATGAAGGGTTCTCGAAGAAGACTTGAATTCAAACATTGCTGTGAGATCAAGCCTTTCTTCTCAAATTTCCGCAAGATCAGAAAAGAGCTCAACATTGCTGCAAGCTCAAAATTCCAAAACTTGCAAAGCTCCTCGAAATTCTGTGAGACTGGAGAAGTGGGCTCAACATTGCTGCAAGCTCCAAAAATCCCAAGACTTGCAAGAAAATTCAAGGTATGCATCATCATGCTCCCAATTCCATTTACCAAAAATCATGCATAAAACCATCATGCATTAGATGCTAGGAAAACTTTGAAAAAAGTTTGACCAATTCCAACCCAATTTGGTCAAAACCAATCAAACTTTGTCTAAGTCAAAATCCATGTTGACTTGACCTAGGAATTCTAGCCTTTTATCTTGATGCATTTTAAACAAAAAAAAAAAAAAAAAAAAAAAAAAAATGCATGATCATCTTGAATTGCATAAACCTCATATCATGGTGAGCAAAAAAAAAAAGAGAACAAAAAAAAAAAAAAAAAAACCTCTTCAAAAAAAAAAAAAAAAAAAAAAAAAAAAAAAAAAAAGAAGAAAAGGAAACTTTCCTACATCTACATGGGGTTTTTTCTTGGAAAAAGAAGACCTACTTGAAGCCATGGAGAAGAAGGAGAAAAAACTTGAAGATCCTTGAGAAACTCTTTATCTTGGAGCACTCTTGAAGGTTTTTGCAAAAAGAAAGCAACAAGAGAAAGAAAACCCATCTCCATTGCTTTTATAGAACAAGCAAACCAAAAGAGGAAAGGAGGAGAAAAGCAAAGAGGTAAGTGCTAAAAATTAGCAAACTTCCTAAAAGAAAGGGAGATTTGAGATATTCTCTCCTAAAGAGGAGATTCTTGAGAGATTCTCTCCAAGTAAGGATATTTTTAGATATTCTCTACACAAAAGGGATATTTTTAGATATTCTTTACAAAATGACACCACATGAGATCTAAGCCATTTTAAAAAGCTTAAGGTCCCATGGGTTAGCCCATATGAGCCAGGTTTGACCACCTAGGCACTAAAAGTGGCTTTTAGTCAAAATTTCCCTTACCAAGAGCATACAAAAATGGTTCAATGCCTCTCTCGAGTCGATTGGACCATACAAAAAATTTCAAGCTTCATGAGCTTCCAAAAGAAATCCGAACCACCCAACCCCATGCACCAAATCAAGCTACAATCTTGAAATTGACATTCCACAAAAAACCAAACCACTCCAATGGACCCAAAATTGTCCCAAAGAGTGACCAAAAACCAAACCATGGTCCCCTAACTTGCCACATACAGCTTGTTAGGTCACAAGACCGAAACCAAAAAAACCAAAATCCCGACCCCCTAACTTGCCACATACAACCTGTTAGGTCACAAGGTCAAAAACCAAAAAACCTTCTTAACCGCCTGATGCGCCACATAAAGCCTTTAGGTTCACAAGGTTAAAAGGGGAAAACCCAAAACCAAAACCCCATATCCAAATGTCATTTTCAAAATCCTTGCCTTGAGACGGTACATGACCCCTCTCATTACCGCAAAATCCCTTGGAAGCTCAAAAAAGCAACTCCATCAAAAGAAAAACGCTCAAGACTCTTGGTCAAGCAAGAAGATCTCATTCAAATTCTCTTCGAGGCACACCGACTGCCAGAGCTGCGCACCTCGTCGCTGTACCTCGAGGGGGCATTTGTTGACACCAAAAATGTCACTATGTCCCTTCAACAACAAAAGCTACATGGAGCCACATCCTGCCATAAATAGGAAGGCGCCACTTCAAGCACCAGATCTTGTCAGAATCAAACAAAAACTGCAAGATCCTTCAAAGCAGCCAAAAGAGGGGCACACATGAAGTTTCGGGCCATTTCAACATCATTTGGCCTAACTTCACTCCTCCGACAGCCAGACAGGAGCTCCCGGTAGCGACAGTGTCGAAGACTTCAAAACTTCGATCAAAGCCTACAGATGGTCTCAAAATACCTCCAAAAGGCCCCCTGCCAAATTTCAAGTCAAACGGACGACGTTTGACCCTTCATCAACTCTCGGGAAGCAAAAACAGGCCTATCGGCGGCGGAACACCCCGGAATCATGGCATCCAAATTGGAGCTAATGGAACATCTCAAAATGACTCCAATAGGACCCCTGTCAAGTTTTAGGTCAAACGGACATCGTTTGGCCTAGTTTCAAAGCTCGGCATTTTCCTCAAGGTGAAATCAAGGCGAGCATTTGCGGGACCCCAAAAGGCTTCAAAAGTCAAACCAAAGCCTATGGTTGGTCCTATCTACTGCTCAAGAAGCTCCACGTCGAATTTCAGGTCATTCCGACATCGTTTGGCCTAGTTTCAATGCTTGACAAAGAATCGGCAATACCGCACAACAAAGTCTTCGGCTTTCCAGAAAAATAGGAAACTTTGTGCTCCGATTTGTGTGGATTCTCGTCGGGTTTTCTTCAAGAGAATCAGGCCAATAAATGAGGGGAAATGTCAGGAAAAATACAGAAGAAAAAAGAATGAAAAAAGATCGAAAAACGGCGAAGAAACGGCCACCGGACGGCGACCAAAAAATGGGCCCAAGGCCCATGGTCGACGGCGACCTTGGCCCATGGTCGCCGGCGACCATGGAATTTCCGGCGACCCAAAAGTCGCCGGAAACCCCATTTTTCGGGTCCTTTTCGCGTTTCGAGTTGATTGGTCCCTGTGATTTTTCCAAAATCTGATTTTTCGTGCATGAAATCCGTCGATCTTCGTCAACATCACGGATTCGCCGCCGAAGTCATTGGATGATCATTAGATGCCTCGAAATCGCCAACCGGCCGACAAAGAAAGCACACTTTCTGCCCGCCCGATCGTGAAATCGACAGGACAGATGTTGCCGGCACGTTGACATTAATCAATGTCTGAAATTGCATCGCCATCCGACATCAAACAACATGTGGATCCACCGGCGATCATCGCAAGAAGAATTCCAAAAGACGCGGCGCGGCCCGCGACTCTTCAAGCGACTTGGCGACCAATTAATGAGCTTAAATGACCCATTTTATGACAAGTTAATGCGGTCATTAACTCATTATTTTGGACGGCACAATCAAAAGCAAGCAAATGGGAGTTACAAGTCAAAGGATTTATGGCATTAAAGCCATGAAACTCCTCCCATGATGAGGATTAAAGGCAATTAAAAGCATTATTCTCCATCGGCCAATCAGATTCAAGGAAAAAGGAGTTACAAAACAAGTAATTTAAAAACTTGTAACTCCTCCCATTATGAGTATTAATGCATTCAATGCTCATAAACCCTCCTAAATGGCTACCAAAGGCCTATAAATAGGAGGGCATTCCAAAGGGAAAGGATCTAGCTCTCGCTCTCCCCCCGACAAAGACAAGAAAATCCAGAGAATTGCCCGGAAAATCCAGAACTCCTGCAACTCTGCTGCAAAGACCATCAAAAGGTGATTGAAGCACCCTTGGGGGGCCACCCCCCCAAGGACCTCCCTTCTTCTACCAACATGGCTAAAACGTGGCTTTTCAGCCCGTTTACTTAGCTTTTTATCGGATATAAGACCTTCTCTTGGTCTTTGTCCTTTAAAAATCTGAGGTTAAAAAGCCAAGTCAAGAATCCAAGCATCGTGTTCTCATCTGCATGGACGATGGAGGAGCCCATACATGACTCGCGACCGTCGATCTGAACGTGTCCCCACAATCGAATGAGAAGTCAGATTCCTTTTCTTAATTTCTATTGTACTTTATTTTTCTTTTAGAGACAAAAACCACAATTCTTGTTTTTCATAATGGATAAGACTTGTAAATCGCCTTTTACGGCAAAATCGCCTTTCACGGCAACAAATGAAATTGCCTTTCACGGCATTAAAAAAAAAACCCTTTGTCTCTTTTCTTAAAATATGTGTGCAATGGAAAACTAGAAAAAGTTTCATTTCCCCTTTCTACTTGTGAAGGTGGATCTTCGGATCACCATTCCTAAATTCCAAGTGGAAAAGTGAAATTGGCATACCCGTACAAAAAAAAGAAAGATGTTGATACCCTTATCTTTTCTTCTCCTCCCCTCCGCCGTACCCCGAAAGACCCGGGGCGGAGGCAGCGGGAGAGAGGGAAGAATCGGGTCCATCAGTTGGAAAAACCCATCGAAGAGGTCGGACTTTTGAGAGTTGTAACAAAGTAAAGATTGTGGGATTTTGAAAAGGTTTATAAGAGTGATGGGGGTGTAAGACCAAAGCTTGATAGCCTTTCTTTTCCTACAATCTCTTTGTATTCTCGAAGATAGTTAAAAAGGGGATTCGAGGAGCATGAGGTGCTCGGAGCTTTGGAGGATTGTAGTGGGGACAAGGCACAAGGCCCAAATGTTTTAACTTCTCTTCCATCCAAGTTGGGTGGGATTTTCTTAAAGAGGATTTTTGCAACTTCTTGTCCAAATCTTATCAAAGGGGCATAATTAATAAGGAGATGAATTTTTTATTTCTATTACTAATGTCCCAAGTGTCTAACCCAATGGAGTTAAAGGATTATAGACCCATTAACCTCGTGGCTTGCTTATATAATTGCTAGGAAAGATTTTGGTCAATCGGCTTAAGTGTGTTATCCCCAACATTAGTAGCCTGTTTCAAGGGGCCTTTGTTGCGGGTAAGCAAAATTTTGACGGGAAACTAATTGCTAATGAGCTCGTGGACTCTAGGAAGAAGTCTAAGAAAGAAGGGGTTATCTTCAAAATTGCTTAGAAAAAGCATTGTTATTTTACGACTATCATAATTTATATCCGTCAACATAGTAATAGGATTGATTTGAATAACACATATAATAGTCAACTCCTCTAGAGAGGTTATTGGAGGAGAAGCTAGAGACTTGATTGATTCTCCAAAAGTTTGCTCTGTACTCTCTTGAGATTTTAGAAGGTAAATTGAAGACCCTTGATCTTCAATATTGAATTCATTGAAATCCTAAAGCCATTGTTGCCGCATTCAATTATTTTATCATTAAAATTAAAAAAATCCTATGTTTATTTTTACAATTATTTTATTTTATAGCTTATATACAGAATTCCCCACACCTCTCCAACCAAAAGCAGAAAAACTAGTTTTTCTTGGAAGAAATAAAAAAATTAAATTAAAAAAATTTTCTATATTTATTTTTAAAATTATTTTTTATAGCTTATAAACAAAAATTCCCCACACCTCTCTAAATAAAAGCAAAAAAAAAAAAAAAAAAAAACTTAGTTTCTCTTGCTAGAAATAAAAAAAAAAAAAAAAACCAGCTTTAACAATTACATTAATCCTTTACTAGCAACACCCCGTGCTATGCACGGTCCACCTTGATTTTCTTTAGTTGATACTGGGACCCAGGTGGGCAACCCGATGACCCATCTGATCCGTGGATCCGAATGAGGACCCATGGGCGACCTAGTAGGTGGTGGACCCCTGCGAGGTGGCCCTGTTTGGCCCACCATCCAGTGTCTGATCAGAGAGAGGGAGACTACATGTTTTAGGAAGCAGTTAAAAAGCATGATTTTTTTTTTTTTTTAAGTTTCAGTCATTGTTTGGTCTATTCAATATCTTGCGTTGATACCGGGACACAGGTGGGCCACTGGATGATCCATCCGATCCGTGGATCCAAACGAGGACCCACCGGAGACCCATTATGTGGTGGACCCGTGCGAGTTGGGCCTTGTTTGGCCCACCATCCAGTGTCTGATCAGAAAGAGGGAGAAGACTTATTTTAGGAAGCAATTGAGAAGTGGGAATTTGCTTTTTTTTTTATTTATTTAAGTTTCGGTCATTGTTTGGGGCATACAACTATTCCGCTTGATTTTCTTGCATTGATACCGGGACCTAGGTGGGCCACCAGATAACCCATCCGATCCGTGTATCCGAAGGAGGACCCACCGACGACCCATTAGGTGGTGGACTCGTGCGAGGTGGGCCCTGTTTGGCCCACCACCCAACATCTAATTAGAGAGAGGATGAGTACGTGTTTTAGGAAGCAGTTAAGAAGCATGAATTTTATTTTATTTTTAAAGTTCCGGTCATTGTTTGGGCCTTTCAGTTTGTCGTGTTGATACCGAGACCCAGGTCGGCCACCGGATGACCCATTTGATCCGTAGATCCGAAAGAGGATCATCGACTCATTAGGTGGTGGACCCGTGCGAGGTGGGCCTTGTTTGGCCCACCATCCAGCTTCTGATTAGAGAGAAGGAGAGGACGTATTTTAGGAAGCAGTTAAGAAGTGGGAATTTTTTTTTTTTTTAAGTTTCAGTCATTGTTTGGGCTATTCAGTTTCTTGTGTTGATACCGGGACTCAGGTAGGCCACCCGATGACCCATCCAATCCGTGGATCCGAAGGAGGACCCACCAAAGAACCATTAAGTGGTGGACCCGTGCGAGTTGGTTCTTGTTTGGCCCAACATCCAGCGTCTGATCAGAGAGGAGATGATGTGTTTTAGGAAACAATTAAGAATTGGGAATTTATTTTTGTTTGTTTGTTCTTTTTTTTTTTTTTTTTTTTTTTTTAAGTTTTAGTCATTGTTTGGGGCATTCAGTTTCTTGCGTTGATACTGGGACCTAGGTGGGTCACCCGATGACCCATTCGATCCGTGGATCCGAAGGAGGTCCCACCAGAGACCCATTATGTGGTTGACCCATGCGATGTGAGCCCTATTTGGCCCACCATCTTGCGTCTGATCAAAGAGAGGGAGAGTACGTGTTTCAGGAAACAATTAAGAATTGGGAATTTGTCTTTTTTTTTTTTTTTTTTTTTTTTTTTTTTTAAGTTTCAGTCATTGTTTAGGCCATTAAGTTTCTTGCGTTGATACCGGAACCCAGGTAGGCCACCCGATGACCCATCCGATCCGTAGATCCGAAGGAGGTCCCATCGGCGACCCATTAGGTGGTGGACCCGTGTGAGGTGGGCCCTGTTTGGCCCACCACCAAGTGTCTGATCAAAGAGAGGGAGAGTATGTGTTTTAGGAAGCAGTTAAGAAGTGGTAAATTTTTTTTTTTTAAAGTTTCAGTCATTGTTTGGGCCATTCAGTTTCTTGCGTTGATACCGGGACCCAGGTGGGCCACCAGATGACTCATCTGATCCGTGGATCCAAAAGAGGACCCACCGGCGACCCATTAGGTGGTGGACCCGTGCGAGGTGGGCCTTGCTCGGCCCACCATCCATCGTCTGATCAGAGAGTGGGAATTTGTTTTCTTTTTTTTTTTTTTTTTTAAGTTTCACTTGTTATTTGGGCTATTCAGTTTCTTGTGTTGATACCGGGACTCAGGTGGGCCACCTGATGACCCATCCCATCCGTGGATCCGAAGGAGGACCCACCGGAGACTCATTAGGTGGTGGACCCGTGCGAGGTGGGCCCTGTTTGGCCCACCATCCTACATCTGATCAGAGAGGAGAGGATGTGTTTTAGGAAATAGTTAAGAATTGGGATTTTTTTTGTTTGTTTTTTTTTTTTTTTTTTTAAACTTTCAGTCATTGTTTGGGCCATTCAGTTTCTTGGGTTGATACCGGGACCCAGGTGGGCCACCCGATGACCCATCCGATCTGTGGATCCGAAGGAGGACCCACTAGAGACCCATTATGTGGTGTACCCGTGAGATGTGGGCCCTATTTGGCCCACATCCTGCGTCCGATCAGAGAGGGAGAGTACGTATTTTAGGAAACAATTAAGAATTGAGAATTTTTTTTTTAAGTTTCAGTCATTGTTTGGGCCATTCAGTTTCTTGTGTTGATACCGGAACCCAGGTAGGCTACTCGATGACTCATCTGATCCGTGGATCCAAAGGAGGACCCATGGGCGACCCAGTAGGTGGTGGACCCGTGCAAGGTGGGCCCTATTTGGCCCACCATCAAACGTTTGATGAGAGAAAGGGAGAGTATGTGTTTTAGAAAGCAGTTAAGAAGCAGGAATTTTTTTTTTAAGTTTCAGTCATTGTTTGGGCCATTCAGTTTCTTGCGTTGATACCGGGACCCAAGTGGGCCACCCGACGGCCCATCTGATCCGTAGATCCAAAGGAAAACCCACCGGAGACCCATTATGTGGTGGACCCGTGCGATGTGGGCCCTATTTGGCCCACGATCTTGATCAAAGAGAGGGAGAGTACTTGTTTTAGGTAACAGTTAAGTAGTTACATAGTGGTTTTTTTTAGGAAGTTATGTGGGTTGGTTAGTGAGAGTGGAGAGAGAGAGGAGAGAGGAGAGTGGAGAGGGATAGGAGATACTGACACCTGGAGCCCTGTGGTTAAATGAAGGGAACATATATTCCCTTAGTAATATAGATAGATGCTTGTATGTATTAAAAAGATTAAAAGCAAAGACTACCATAACACCTATGAACTCAATCCCTCTTGAAAATCCAATAATCTAAGTATGCAGTTTCAAAGAGAGGATTAACTTCATCTAGAAGGAAAGGATGAACATTGTTGAGAAGCAAAGAGCCTAGAAGGTGAAGAAGAAGAATAAAAACTAGAAATGGAAGAAACTTGGCGAGAGAAAGGGCATGTTCTATACTTCTATTAGTGGAACTTTGACAAGAATTTAATGTGTTTTTTGGACAAGTTGTGATAGCTGGTGACCTAGCATTTTCAAATGTCATGTTTCTTTATACAAATTTCAAGATTCCAACTATCTAAAAGATCTCAAATTACCTTTGAAATTCTTGGAATTCCACCTCCTTTTCTTTTTGGTGAAATTTTTTTATGCTCAAATATAAAAAGGATTTAGAAACTCTACCATGTTTGAGAATTCAAAACTTCTCCAAATAGGAATTCCTTGAATTCTAGTAAAGAAATAGACCTAAAGAGTTGTTACATAAGAGTTTCCATATATATATATATATATATATATAATAGCACAAGTAGTTGTGGCATAAGAGTTTCCATATACCAAGTTTAGAAAACAAATTCGCTGTATGCAAGATTTCATTCTTGTGCCCATGAAATAGGAGACTGTGATCTTTGATATTCTAATCGTTGGCCGTACCTAAAAGTGGAGTTTTTACTCATTTCCTAAGTATTTGCAACCAAAAAGGAAAGAGATGCTCTAAGTGGAATGTTCTGGTATATCTACTATTGTATTTTGTTTCTGTTGGGTTACATGGGTAAGCTTCAGTTCCTAAACATTTGAGTGTTTAGTTCATTGTCAACTCCACGGTTACTTATTGAACTTATCAGAGCCTATGTGAATTGCATTGAATACTGTGGGGCATAACTACACACACCAAGAAAGTAAATTGAACACATTAATCACTTAACATTTGTGGATCTTTTCTTTTGTTTTTTTTTTTTTTTTTTTTGGAAGGTTAAATAATTTTATATTGCAGGAAAAGAACAATACAATCAAGCTCCAAGATACATCTTAAACATCAAAAGCATTAGATGTTTAGTTACTCCCGTCCTTAGCTAACGATCAGCACCATCATTTTCCAAATTTGCGGAAAGTAAAAGTGCTCATTTCGAGTACCGATCAAGCTTCTTCAACATATGCTGACAACCTCCATGGATAGAGAACATCCATAGTATGTTGGCATTTGTGATGGGGCCAACTTGTGTTTACATGTGGGTGGACCCCACTCACAAAGAGACACCCTTCACAAGGAATCTCATGGTGATATAAATAAGAATAGTTTGAGTTTTATCCAACTCCCAATCCTTATTATATCTCAATTTAAATTCAAATTGAGAGAGTTTGGTCCAACCTATTATCCTTATCATCTCTCCATTTGAATTTGAATAGAGATCTTATCACCTATTAGCCAAAAGGACTGTATATATGGACATGAGAGATATCAGTTGAAATTATTCTTCTCAATAGATCATTCCCTAACACAAGATCACTCTCTTCTATCTATAATTGTATGTTATCATCTTCTACATTCTACATTCAGGGTGTCCATCATTGCCCTTAGATCTTGAACAATGAATCACATGTGACTGATCTCTTGTAGACAGTCACAGATCTCCACAGCTAGTGTTTGATTCAAGTCAACGCAATCCTTGTCGCGTTTGTAGCAACCAGCTCATTTAGATTCGTGCTTCCGCTGCATCTACGACCTTCATTAGAATTAGAGCTTTTATTGGCGCGCTCACACAAGGATATGATAAAAAAAAAAAAAAAATTGCATAATATAATCCGTTGGCCTGCATGATGCCACTATTCCTTTAAATTATTTATGTTGAGATAAACTATTTAAAGGCTTGGATTGGGTAGGCTTGTATCGTGTGTAATACCGAGGTAAAGGAAATTTAAAATAAAAAAATTATGCTGTCCCGCACTGCTGTTGCATACAGGACACTTGTGTTTTAAACCTCCTTTTCATCATAACTAAGATTTTGTTGATTGGTCAGAACTGGACTCTTTATCAACCCATTGGAAATTTGTGGAAAACCAGACCTTTCCTTGAAACAGTTCCAAGACGCAGTTTGGGAACGTTTCGTGTGTTTTGACCATGGGACCTAGGTGGGCCACCTGATGTCTAATTTGGTCCGTGGATCCGAAGGAGGACTCATGGGCGACCTTAGGGATGTAAGACTTGTGTGAGGTGGTTTCTGTTTGGCAACCACCTAACGGTTTTAAGAATCAGAGGCATGAGTCAATTTTGAGATGTTTTCTTTTGTTTAATCTAGTTGTGGGGCCTAGGGAGATAACCTGATGACTTATCCAGACCATGGATCTAGTAGGGGGGCCCTAGGGGACCATGATAGGTGGGGCTGATCTCAAGGTTTGATTGGTGGGGCCCACTTCCCAGAGGGCCCTGATGCTCATGGCGTGAAACTACATAATACAGAATTGGATTCTTGTAAATTCTGCGTAAACTGTTGAGTGTGGAGGGTGAAGAGTACAATTGACCTGAAACATGTATCGGATGGAGTTTTTCCCCATGTGACTAGCATTTAATGCTATCAAGGTATTACCATGCCCTCCTTTATATTTTTAGAATTTAGAAAAAGGCCCTCAGTTTTTAGTAAACCTCATTGGGCCCTTAAGACTTATATTCTTGGAAATATGCTAAGATGGGATCCTAAGCTTTGCCAATCAATTTATTCAAATTATTGTTTTTCCATAATTATATTACAATATTGTAGTTTTAATTTGGAAGTTGGGAGCCGGGTTAGTTATATGGTTTATGCACTAAATAGGGTCTATAAGTTATGGGCCCCGAATTAGCCTATGCTTAATACCATTTGGGCCATAACCAAGTCCTGATGGGCCATAACCTTGATTGATTTTTTTAGTCTCCTTGTTTATAATTTATTAGTCAAATAGGCTATGATGGATTGAGTAGTTATGGTAGCTATACTTACTCTTACCTACTGCTTATGTTTTGAGCACTAAATTATGTATCATGTTATGTGTTCATAATGGGTTTTCTTCATAGCATTATTTGATCCACATATTCTTTTATGGGCCATACTATAGTGTTTATGGGTAGTCCCTAGTTTTCAAGCTTAATAGGATGAAGACCACCAAGTTGCATCAATTGCGATCTTTGATCGAGTTGATTCCAAGAAAAGCGCTATCTCACTAAAGGGAGACAGTCTATGTTCGAAGAAAGTGGTTTTTAAGCTGGACCATTGTGACCCCACCACTTTCCTGGGGGCTTATTTGATTGACTTGATTTCATAAGACAGAAATGGAGGCTTAGATGCAATCTTCAACCAGTTGAGCATTTATTTATGGACCCTAAGATATGCGGGGGATAATAAACTACTTATAACAATTTTCCCTATTAAACGGACTCATATCATCCAAAAAAAAAAAAGTCTTTTGTTTAACTCTTTTTGCATAAGGATCAAAGTATTGAATTGCATGATACTATCAAATCACCCATGTAATTATGATAAAAAAAATTTTTGACTACCCTGAATTAGCCCTAGGCATGAAGGGTTTTCACTACAATGTCCTAATTCTGGGAATGATTTGAGTGCAAAAAGGGCAGTCAATACGTATGTGTGTGTTGCCAATGTTGTGCATTCATTGATCATCATATTTTTTTATCTTATTTCTTTTTCAGTGATGGCTTGTAAAAATATCATTGCTGACCTTAATAAGGGAGATAAGTTAGATGGTAATAACTATGATAAGTGGTATCGGATCATGATTTACTTGTTTGATGAACAAGAGGTCACATTTACATTGGAATCAATTAAGACCCGACCCGAATTAGCAAATGATGCTGCACCCATGCCTGTATTGAATGATTTTGAGAAATGGGATAAAGATAATCAGACTAATCGCAACATTATGCTGGATAGTATGAATTTTGAATTGGTTCCAACTTATGAAACCTACGGTATGGCTAAGGAGATGTGGGATGCCTTGAAAGAAGAATATGGTGAAATTACCACCGGTAAGACTCGTGTCATGACCATGGAAGTTGATGAGTATAGGATGACCCTAGGTGTAAAACTCAGGGGCCACCTCCGCAAAATGAGTCAAATGATTGCGGATCTTGCAGGGGCAGGAAATGTACTAAGGACCAAAAGATCATTACAGTCTTGCAATCTTTACCTGATTCTTGGCGCACAATAAAAAAAATCTTGACCCACTCTGAGGCAATCAAAACTTTTAAGGATCTGTGTCGCCATCTCGAGCTCAAAGCCCAAAGAGTTCAAGTAGAGATCGCTAGACAAGCACTAGTTACAAAACAACTGCCTGTATCAGGGTCGGGGACTAAGTGGAACAAACGTAAATATAAGTTTCAAAATGGGGCTTTTCCAAATGGGGCAGACTGCCAGAAGAAGCCTAAACATGACCATCATGCACCCAAATAAGACCAAAAGAAGCATCGGAAGCGTAAAAAGCCCAGAGACTTAGCCAAAACCAAATGCTATAAATGTTAGGAACTTGGCCACATCGCTAAAACTTGCCCCAAGCGAAATACGGTAAACACCCTACCTTTGTCACTCTCTTTGGTTTGCTCCGAAGCACTTTATGTGGATGAAAGTTCTAATGGATGGATAATTGATCCAGGGGAAACCAAGCACGTGACAAAGGATAGGAGTGGTTTTCTGGAGTTCCAGTCAATAGATATCGGTTGTAACAAGCTCTACATGGGAAATAATTCTTCAAAAGACATATTGGGAATCAATGATTATTTTCTTCCAACGTCTACAGGAAAAACTATGGTGCTCCATGAGACGCTTTTTGTACCTGGCATGAGGCGGAATCTACTCTCTGTTTGCATGCTCGCGATCGATGGTTTTGATTTTCGTTTTACTAAGGATAGAGTTTCCATTAGGAAAAATAATTCTATTTATGTATGGGGTTTTATTGTAGTAGACTTATATGTTTTGGATTTCAATAATTCTATTGTTGAATGTTCTGATTCATTTATGGTGCATGACACAAGTTCCGAATCTATTAAGTGGCATGCTCGATTGGGCCAAATAGGAAAAGATCAAATGATCCGATTGGCTAGGGAATGACTGCTTAGATCTCTCACACAAGTACAGTTGCTCGTATGTGAATCTTGTGTGGCAGGTAAAGCAACAAGAAAAACTTTTCCAAAGACAGAAAGATCCAAGGCCACCCTTGAAATCATTCACTCTAACACTTGTGGACCAATGAACGTGGCTAATAGACAAGGAACTCGATGTTTTATTACATTCATTGATGATTACTCTCGTTATGGTCGTGTGTTTTTTTTTTTTTTTTTTATTTCCCACAAAAATGAGGCAATTGATTTTTTCAAACTTGTTACAAAAGAAGTTCAAAAGAAGTTTAACAAAAACATCAAGACTCTTAGGACCGATCGAGGTGGAGAATACACTTCAGATATTTTTAAAAGTTTTTGCATGGAAAATGGAATTTCTTGTCAACTGACTATGGCCTACACCCCATAACAAAACAGAGTTTCGGAAAGTCGAAATAGGACCATGTTAAACATGGTTAGATCAATGATGGCTCATGCAAATTTACCCGTCTCTTTTTGGGGAGATGCATTATTAACTGCAGTATATATATTAAATAGAGTCCCCTCTAAGTCTGTTCCAAAGACTCCGTATGAGTTGTGGACCGGTAGAAAACCTTCCTTGGGAAACCTATGCCCATGGGGTTCTTTGGGGAATGTCCTTATCTTGCATCCTAATAAATTGGAGCGTAAGACGATTCCAAGTATCTTTGTGAGATACTCTGAATTGTTAAAGGGATACGTTATAGTTCATGAGGATGTCAGCAGCAGATTAATTGAAAAGAGTCTCGTGACGTAAATTTCTTCGAGTTTCAATATCCTAAAAAGAAGAAGACAAGGGTGTCCATTGAACTATTTGAAAAGAATGACTTCTCTTACCATGGAGAACCAACACCACTTGCTGGTCTTAGTGGGAGAGATCCTATGGAGTCACAGGCAAGTGGTAGTGATCATGATGCCTTTCGTCGTTCTTTTCGTGGATTAATTCCAAAGAAGTATTTTGAAATTAAGGGAACTTCTTATGCATACATTGTAACTGATGAGGACGAACCACGTTCTTATAAAGAAGCAATGGAATCGGTAAACTCGAAGGAATGGATGCTCGTAATGAATGATGAAATCAACTCTATGTGCAAGAACCATGTATGGGATCTTGTGGACCTTCCCAAGGACAGGAAAGTCATTACCAATAAATGGGTTTTGAAAATTAAGCAAAAAGCCGATGGTTCTATTAACAAATTTAAAGCTAGGCTTGTGGCTAAGGGGTTCACACAGAAAGAAGGTGTGAATTATGAAGAAACTTTCTCCCCTGTGGTGAGATTTTCTTCTGTCCGCATGATCTTATCTATTGTGGCCCACATGGATTTAGAACTATACCAGATGGATGTTAAGACTGCTTTTTTAAACAGTGATCTTGAGGAGGAAATATACATGAAACAACCGATAGGATATGTGGAAAAAGACCATGAGGATAAAGTTTATAAACTCCATAAATCTATCTATGGCCTTAAACAATTTTCGAGACAATGGTACAGAAAGTTTCATAATACAATCATGTCAAATGGTTTCTCCATGTGTTATGAAGATTATTGTGTTTACATTAAACGATCTAAATATAAATTTGTGTTGCTATCCCTTTATGTTGATGATATTCTTTTGGCTTGCAATGATATTGGATTTTTAATTGAAATCAAAGCTTGGTTGTCAATTGTTTTTGAAATGAAAGATTTGGGTGAGGCTGAGTTCATTTTAGGGGTTAAAATTATGCAGAATCGTACCAAATGCATTCAAAACCTGTCCCAAACAACTTACATTGAGAAAATTTTAGAGAAATTTAGAATGGCCAATGCTAGTCCCGTTGAGACCCCGATTGATAAGGGTTGCAAGTTAAGTGTAATGCAATGTCCTCAAACTGATGCCGAAACAAAAAGAATGGCTTTCATACCCTATGCCAGCGCTGTAGAAAGATGAATGTATGCTATGTTGTGCACATGCCCTAATATTTGCTATACGGTTGGGTTGGTTAGTCAATTTCAAAGTAACCCAAGTATTGCTTATTGGAATGCAGGCAAATGAATCTTCCGATATTTGAAGGGCACAAAAGATATGATGCTTTGCTATCAAGGTGGTGGCTTGAGTTTATTAGCTTACAATGACTCATCCTTTTCGGATGATCCTGATGACGGCAAATCCACATCGAGATATGTATTCTTACTGGGTGGGGGAGCCATTTCATGGTCCAGTAAGAAGCAGGAGTGTATGGTCATGTCGACCATGGAGGCCGAATATGTTGCTTGCTCACTGGCGGCCATGGAGGTCGTATGGATTTGCCGTTTTCTGTTAGATTTGGGACTAGTTTTCATTGCCCGTGATCCTATTCAATTGAGAACAGATAGTACAACTGCTATATGCTTGGCAAAAGACCCCAGCTTCATCAAAGGGCAAAACATATCAAACGAAAGTGGCATTTTATCCGTGAACAAGTAGAAGTAAAAAAGATAGCAATATCTCATGTGCTATCTTTGGAAATGATTGCTGACCCGATGACCAAACCCTTGGCGTGAAAATTATTTTCTATTCATGTTGGGTGTAAGGGAATGTAATATATGTAATCCTTTTATTCAGTGGGAGTGTATTGGACTTATTTTAATAAAAGTTTTTTTTTTCATTGTTTGTGGTTATATGCGTGTTATATTCCTTTCATTCATGTATGTGCATATACTTTACATTGACAACATACATAATAAGTGTGTGTATGAGATGCACACGTGGCACCAAATACGTGAGGTCATCCACTCGCACAGATAAAGACTGCCCTTGATGTCGTAGTGACTGATAGGATGAGATGCATGCATTTGTATGATATGTTGATTAGGCCAATATGGATCTTATTGGTGCGTACGGATGTATGGAACGCCGACTCAGCACTGTGTGCATTGGGAGTGATGTAGATCACAAGACTGAATGAGACTTAGCACTAGTTGTCGGACAAATCACACCCTGATAAGTTTGATAGCCTGTTTTAAAACCAAGCGTGGTTGTGTTTGTGACGATCTGCTTGCACAGTAGTGAATCGGCGCAATGTTAGCTTGGGCTCAGTTGTGGAGCTAATGCATTTTCACACTGCGATACGTGTCTATAGACATGCGTGTTTAAGGACCTACCTATGAGCAACGGGATAATACCCTAGAAATCCTGTTTGTTGTGCGAGAGTTAGTCCCATAGGTGACTCTTGAGCTCAGAGTTGGTTATTGTGTGAATTAATTTTTGAGACTCTTGTGCCCTTATACCAACCTCTATGTTGGAAAGATGAAGTCGCTGATGCTACTTTAGCTGCGGTTATGCCACGACGACATATGAGCTTACGAGCCGCCGTGCTAGGAAAGCTGCTTGGTTGTTTCTGACCATCGTAAGTCCATGGGAAGACCCTTGACATCACACTCTAGTTTATATGTGCTTACAATACTTATCAGCTCGAGCTATATCGAGTAATTTGAAGTTTTAAGACAAACAAATTTTAAATTATATATGTATAGATATGTTATTTTATAAAAAAAAATGTTTGCAAAGAGTTTTTTTTTTTTTACTTGATAAGTTCAATAAGCACATATGTGAGTTGAACACGACTCAAGGGTATGGGTCAATATCCAATCCAGTGTGGTCATGCGAGTGTCTAGGGCAGACTAAAGTGTCGGTGAGTTGGTGTATTCTAGTCAGATGGCGACTTAGTTTACATTCTCTCCATGAATAGGCATTGTGGAGGTCCAATCTTCAGGTCCATTTTTTACTTTGTGGAATTTGATCATGGAAATTAGTGATCTAATTGAGATGAATTTTTTTTGGTGCAAGTAGAAGAATGTTGGCATTTGTGATGGGCCCACTTATGTTTACATATGGGTGGACCTCACTCACAAAGAGACACCCCTCACAAGGAATCTCATGGTGATATGGATAAGAATAATTTAAGTTTTATTTAACTCTATCCTTATCATATCTCCATTCAAATTCAAATTGAGAGAGTTTGATCCAACATATTATCCTTATCATCTCTCCATTCGAATTTGAATAGAGATCTTATCACCTATTAGCCAAAAGGGCTATATATAGACATGAGAGATACAAGTTGAAATTATTCTTCTCAATAGATCATTCCCTAACGCAAGATCACCCTCTTCCTTTAGATCTACAATTGTATGTCATCATCTTCTACATCCAGGGTGTCCATCATTGCCCTTGGATCTTGAAGAGTGAGTCACATTTGACTGATCTCTTGTAGACAGTCACAGATCTCCACAACTAGTGTCTGATTCATGCCGACGCAGTCCTTGTCGTGTTTGTAGCAGCCATCTCATTTAGATCCGTGCTTCCGCTGTATCTGCGACCTTCATAGTAGGCTATTGATGACAAAGAAAGAATCCTCTTCCAAAATAGGTCCAGCTGGCAGCTGCTTTCATTCTGATGAGCTCACATAAGCCAACCACAACTAAGACCATGGCTGTAAAAAAAAATCGGAAAACCATCTAACCCGACCGAACCGAACTGAACCTGCGGTTAATAACCGTGTTTTATGGTTTTGTTACAGTTACGGCTGTGCTTCATGACTCGGTTACGGTTTTCAGTCTTGACTCCTGGTTATTAACTGAACCGAACTGTTACACTAATGATAAAAACCTAAAGGGCCTACATGAAATATTTATACAATGACTTAAGTGTGCAGCCCCTTGCCAAAACAAAACCCTAACTCCTCTTTCTCGCTTCATGCGGTTAAGAAAGAATCTGATGTTTGACTTGACTTCACTGTGAACTAGGTTTTTGATCTAGTATAATATTATGAATTCAAGTTATTAGGATATGCAGCAAGGTGTCCAGTGGGCAAACCCTACAAAAACCTACAAGCCCCAAAATTTAGGAGGATGCTTATGTTTGATAATACCAGCCAAGGGTAGTTTATCTGACACGTTCATTCCACTGATGCCCTCGGTCATGGAAGGCACCCAACCTCATTGCTTTGCATCATTAATAAATGATGTTTTTGCTTTCCATTCCTTACCATTTTGGTTTATAAACATGTAACTGCCAAACATCCAATGCCAAAGGGTAAAAGCCTCCCAACCCAAGCTGTTAATTTCTCCCTTTCTGAAATCTTTCAATCACAAGCCCAACAAAACCTATAACCCATCTCTATCTATGAGGCTATTTGGGTAACCCCCAACAAAAATAAAAAGGGCAATAAGAAAGAACTCTCTCTCTCTCTCTCTCTCTCTCTCTCTCTTTTAAAATAGATTTTTCTTAAATGACAATTAACTGTAACCGAACCATCTAATACGGTTAACCGCGGTTCGGTTTTTTAGGGTATGAATACGGTTTTTAAAAACTAAAAACCATAAAACTACAATTCGGTTAACGGTTTTTCCAAAATAAACGTTTAACTGAACCGTTACACCCCTACACAAGACACCTGATTGGAAATGGGTATCTCATCTTAAATAGGCACCTAATGATTGATCCCTGAGTGGGTAGGTTGCCCCACACGTACTGTAACCATTGACCCAACTTTGTGAAAAAAAAGAGACAAAGAGTTAACAGTATCATCGTAATCTAGAAAACATTTTATTTCTAAACACCCTTTGAAGTATTGATCAAATACTCATGAGCCTATATCGGATTCAGTGAGATTTGTTTTTGATCACTCTCAATTAATTCTCTCTATTTTTCCATCTTTCTAATATTTTTTTGCCCTTCTTTCCATTTTTCCCTCTTTTCTTTTTTCTCCCTTTCCAATCAAACTCATAAAAATAATGTTAACTTATTGTTGATTAAAATTTTTAAAAGTATATTTTGTTGGATTAAATGGGTGTGGCCCACATGACCATAAGCTCATTAAGGATCTTTAATCATACCCTACACATTTAAGAGCTCTAATTATTTTGAGGTCATTTGCCAACAAACTAATAATGGGCTGAGATTAAAGGGTTAGGTGATAGTTGGGGGTTAATGGTTCCTTGATGGGAAGGGATGTCCTATAAAAGGACCCATTGGGTAACTCCTTTGGTTAGTAATTTTTTGTCCTCCATCACTAAGCAAGAAAGAATAGCAAAGTCAAATGAGTTGTAAACCCCATGTGTATTCTAAGCCTCTGTCATTTCAAGGAGCTTCTGTCACTTTAAGGGAAATAGCTATGGAGTCAGGTAAGATCCTTCCCATTCTCAGATTATTTATGCTTACTTCATTGTGTCATTTGGATTAGAGCCAAGGAGATCCTCCTATGGATTGAAGGATCTTAAGCTTAGATATTTTTCCCTCTATCCTCACAACTGATAAGTAACTTGATCCACGGTGTTTTAAGCAATCAACCACATTTTTGTATTCACTTTTCTCTTTTGTGGCCATATGCCTTGTATATATATTCTTCTGCTAACCAGTTTTGGTTATGCTGACTAAGGATCACGGGTACGACTAAACAACAATTTAATACAATATGCAAATCAACATTTCATGATTACATGAGGGTTCTTGGATAGGTTGGGCTTTGGCATTATCTTAACCCAAGCTTCACTCAAATTTCTCTAGGATGAAACTAAAGATATATTTTAATTAGTAGGAACTCTTAAAGGGCCTATTTTATTTTTTTTTTCATAAAATACATAGGAACTCATTTTCAAATTAGCTCTACAAGGATTATTAAAGAGGTAAGGAGTGAAGACACTAAGTGATGAGTGAAGGATACAAGGTAGCAACGTAGATGAGACCTTGACTTTCCTATGATTTAGATTAGAGGATTTTACAAAAAAAAAAAAAGAAAAAAAAGAAAAAACTTTAGGTGACCAATGGGCCTAAAAAATCATTTTAACTAACCATGCACCAGATCGCTCATTTTGATTGAAAATGTGTTTTTTTGGCCGTTTCAACTAGCGTCCCTAGCGACCTTAGTTTTATGATGCTAAGGGTCCCTAGGGACCCTGCGGTGTACACAAATGAGGAAACACGCCTATTTTATTCTAATTTGTGTACACCGCAGGGTCCCTAAGGACTCTAAGCGTCATAAAACTAAGGTTGTTAGGGATGCTAGTTGAAAGTACTAAAAAAATACCTTTTCAGCGAAAATAACCGATCTGGTGAAAGATCGGTTAAAATAATCTTTTAAGCCCACTGGTCACCTAAAGTTCACCTAAAACACCTTTTCATATTCACATTTTGATCTATCCATAGAAATAAAATCCTAGGAAATCAACTAGATGGAACAAATAAACCCTATACCATCTCATTCAAGGCATATGATAGATGTTTCTGACTGCATCTGTGACAACTTGGTCCGGGCAGCACCCTTAACCACGGGGCGTAGCGTGTCAATCACGGGCTTCAAGCGGTGAGTCTCCGTTAGCCCGCATTGGAAATATCCAAGTCCTGACCCTAGGCTTAAAAGTCAAACCCCATATTAACTTAGCATGAGGCCTTTTAAAACCGTGCGGCCCCGGAAACCATAAGAACTCCGAAGTTAAGCGTGCTCGGGCGGGAGCAGTACTAAGATGGGTGACCTCTTGGGAAGTCCTCGCGCGTGCACGTTGGTATCAAAGCCGAGGACGACTCTATTTCCAGTGGGGGAGAATGTGACAACTTGGTCCGGGCAGCACCCTTAACCACGGGGCGTAGCGTGTCAACCACGGGCTTCAAACAGTGAGTCTCCGTTAGCCCGCATTGGAAATATCCAAGTCCTGACCCTAGGCTTAAAAGTCAAACCCCATATTAACTTAGCATGAGGCCTTTTAAAATCGTGCGGCCCCGGAAACCGTAAGAACTCCGAAGTTAAGCATGCTCGGGCGGGAGCAGCACTAGGATGGGTGACCTTCTGGGAAGTCCTCGCGCGTGCACGTGGGCCAAAGCGGACAATTTCATGCTGAGTTGGACGGGGCTGTGACAGCATCACTAGTATTGGCAAGGCATACTAATTGGTGTGCTGACATTTAGATCAACTAATAGAATCAACGAAAACATTGGTTAGTTTCAGAGTTGATAAAGGGACGGGACGGGCTCAATGTTGTGTGAGTCATACAATCAATGTATGTTGGTTAGGCCGGGATAGGCAAAAGCTACACCCTGCACTACGTAGGTACTTACTCCTAGGCCTGAAGAGAAGAAGATCAGTTTTTAATTTTCCTACACCGCCACTAGCCGCTAACTGTAAACCTGACATCACTCCCCTCCTTTATCAAAGCATCAATGCAATGCAATGCAACAAGTAACATGAAAATCCTACTTTACTACAGTCTGATTAAGTGAATAATAACCATGTAAGTCATTTCCTATTCAAGAGAAGACTATTTGATGATATTGGTGAATCTTATCTTTCACCCCATTAATTTTAGGTCCTTTTGATGGAATGCATTGCATTGAATGCTCATGAATTAAATGCTGAACAATAAAAAAAAAAGGATTCTATATAAAGAAATTATCTTGTAATTTCCTCTACAATATGCCTTTGGGATTTTGTAGCACTTGGTTTTCTGACTTTGGCCCATCGAAGAGATTGGCTATTGGAGTTGAATATGAATATGAAGGTACATATTAGATCCAATAACTAAAAAGAAGTAATCACTTACTATTAAGGATCCACATAAGAATCATGCTCCAATAAACCCATACATATGTGCAAATAAGTCCACATATACAACAAGTTTTTGTTGAAATCCATTGCAAAATATAAATAATAAATCATGCATGGCTTATTTACATAAAATGGGAGATAAAGTCATATGAAAATAACATAAGAATCATATTAAAAAAATGTCTAATTTAAGAATCAAGAATTATGCTCAAATAAATTCACATATATGCTCAAATGAATTGCACACACATAATAGGAGGGTTGGACCGGCCCTAGTATTAGGGATGTAAATGGGTTGGTTCTGGTCTGGGTCCATGGTGAACCCAGAATCTAGAACCAGAAACGTTAATGAGAAGTTGGAGCCGAAAAGAAAATCTAGTTCTAGGAGGGATTCTAAAAAATTGAGGTAATATGTTGGTTCCTATGTTCACAGGTCAAAACCAAGGTTGAACTGGATCTAAACCCATTTACTTATAAGGACCCAAACCCGGTTTTTAACGGGTCGAAACCTCCGGGCAATTGGAGAACCGGGGACCCATTTACTTCCCTACCTAGCACTGTCTAAGCCTGGCCTTCAAATTGGTGGGCATGTAAAAAAATTTGTTCAAACCTGCCCTTTAAGCTTTTTAAGAAAAACAAAGGCCCTCATTTTGTGGGCTTCTTGAGTGTCGGGCCGAGCGCCCTCATCAAAATACTAGATTTACCGCCCTAGCTAGCATTCAACAACTAGTAGATATAGCTCACTTTAAAAACCAAATAGGCTATTAAAAGGAACTGGGATCCTCTGAGGCGTTTTACCCACGGTGACCGTGAGTAGGCTAATTACGGTCAGCCATGTCAATGTGTGCATAGAGGTGGCAAATGGGTTAGGTTTGGCTAATGTGTCGGACCCATTTAATAAATGGGTTATATGCTCATAACTTGTATCCTACCTGTTTATTAAATGGGTCAGAAACTCCTAACCTGCTAACTCGACCCGACCCACATTAACCCACACAACCCTTGCGGGTGTAAGAACAAAAATGATAGTTTAATGTGAAATGTGATGCAGGAGTTAGCAGGGGTTTGGAATTAGTATGCATGTTACACCCCGACCCGAACTAATCGCGATTAAGGCTAATTAGTTGTGATTAATGCTAATTAATTGGATTAACTAAGGTTAATGACCAAAGAGGGGCAAATCAGTCTCTAATGACATATTAAGCCTAATGAAATGGATTTGAATGAAATAGAATGGATTAAAATGAGTTTAGACTCAAACAAGGTGAACTAAGGACTTTTTCGTAAATACTGGTTTTCACGTATTTCGTCAAATACGGAAATTCTTGATACCAACGTGTGTATCACGAAGAGTACGTCAACTTTCGTAATAAACGCGATCTCATTTGACCTCAAATGGACCAAGTGAGGAGTCATTTGATTCAAAATGAAAATAGATGAAATGAGAAGGGGTTTTGGTGTAAAACCTCTTATATTAGAATCAAATGAATGGGAAGAGAGCTCATTCTTCATTTCCATGTCAAGAGAACCCTAGGCTCTCCATTTTTCTCTCTTTCCCTTCCATTTCTTTTCATCAAGAGTAAGAGTAAGAGTGATTGAAGTGGGTTTAGGAGTGAAGGGCTTCATCTTCATCTTCTTCCCCAAGCAAATCCACCATTGTTGAAGAGAAGAGCTTGAGAGAAAGCTTGATAACCCATTTCCTTTGAGCTACAAGTAAGTAATGGACCTTCCTTTGTGATTTCCCAAGTCTATTAGTGATTAGGTAGTGATTCCTAGCACCAATGACTCATGGGAGTTCATTTGGATGTTTTTATGATTAGGGTTTGAAGTTTGGGGATTTTAGTCTCAAGCCAAACTAAACAAAGAAGACTTTGAGTTCATTAGTGCAAGAGAGGCAAGTATAAACCTTGCTTGTAATTAATATTGATCATTGTAATTGTTTATAGATTTGCCATGGATTATATGCATTCTCCATTGATTTTTGGGTTTAATATGAATGTTTAATGAGGTGATTAAGGAATGATTAGAAGTGTGATTATAGATGAATGTGAATGGATGATGCATGAGGGGGAACAGGAGGTTCCATTTTTACCATGCAGGTTGTGGAAGTGTAATGGAGAAAAGAATGTAGAAGAAGAAAGAACTGAACAGAATTCGGAATGGAATTCTGGGCAGTTCGCTCGAGCGAACTGGGGGTTCGCTCGAGCGACCTAGGTTCTGTTTTGGACGAAATTGAGTTCTGAAGGTTCGCTCGAGCGAACATTTAGTTCGCTCGAGCGAACATGTTTCTGTGAGAGTTCGCTCGAGCGAACAGTGAGTTCGCTCGAGCGACCATTGTTCTGCCTGGGGTCCGCTCGAGCGAACCTGTTTCTGGCCCAGTGACACTATTTAGTGAAAATTTTGGCTAATCGATCGGACCTAACGATCCGACCGATTAGGGGACTCAGTTAGAGTCCGGTGAATTTCGAGTTTTGGATTTTTACGAAAATTTGGAGTACGACTCTTAAAGATAAATGCGTTCCCGATTAGTTTTGAAGACTAATCATGGTTAGACTAAGTTATTGAAAATTAATGGTATTTTAAGAAGGTTCCTTGAGTGAACTATAATTGATAATTGCCTAAGCTCCATGGGTGTTAATTACGGGGACTAGAAATGCACATACTAAATGTATAAATGTGATGTCCATCAAAAATAACACGTGCATTTGGAAACCAACGGTTACACCCGAATGGTTGTTTAGGATTGATATAGGATTGAGATAAGATAGAGTAAAACCAAGTGTGGTTAGTATTACTCTCACTGTGTCATTGTGATCAATCTAATGAGATTGATATTACTGTCATTCCTTTCTTTTGTCATGAAAGGAACTAATGAACCGAATTGAATCCATAAAAGGATTTCTCACTGACTGTTATTGATCATTGAGTCTGGCACTACCTAGTGATTGTATTAGAACTCCAAGTGAGTTCAATGATTAATGAATGACTAATCCTGCTGCAGCAGATGGATATTGGGGTGTTCCGGAGCTCCGTGGTAATGCTAGTGTCCCTGGCCCGGACACTGGTAAGTCCCACTATAAATTCCGATCATATCTTCGGGTATTGATTGAAGCCTCCCTTTGAGGGGAGATGGTAAATGATAATCCTTCCTTTGAGGGAAGATGGGAATGAAATGAATGAAATGTAATGCAATGAATGCTATGGTAGTTGCCCATTGGTACATGTATACAACTGTCATTGTATATTATTGTTATTGTAGAATTGTCTAGATTCCTCTAGCATTGAAATTGTCATTATTGCAATATGAATGTATTGATATACTATTGCAAGTATTGTTTATACATTGTTGAACCGTCGTGTTCATTAGTGTTATTGATGGCATTACAGGCCCGATTGCCCCTGCCGGCATTGCAGCGCCCCCGGCGCCAGCGGAGGAGACCGCTCCGGTTCCTCCAGGATGTCTGATAGAGTGGAATCGGCGGGATACCATCTGATTTGGTATCCGAGTGCGTTTGGAACTTTTGACAACATTTTGTGGACTGTTCATAGATTCATTTTGAGAATGTAATTAACATTTGGACTGTAATTAATGGTTGTCTGCATAGTAATTTCGTATATGCAGCATTTGGCAAATGTATATTGAGAACGATACATGTATAAGGACTTTCTTTTGTATACATGTAAATGATAAATTGTTATTGTCAAATATATATTGTTTCCGCAAAAGTTTTATATTTGGTAGGTACTTGAGTATGATATCCCTTGTGGATCTCGTTTTAACTTCGGTTAATTCGGGGTTTACGGGAATAAGTATGGTGTTCACGGCTCGGCTCGGGCCCGGGTCGTGACATACTTATTGTATGGTATCAGAGCAAGGTATTAAAAAAAAAAAAAAAAAAAAAAAAAGGAAAACTTAAAAGACTTAGAAAACTGTAAAAACGTGGTGAGGAACGTTAAAATGCGTACAAATCCACTCTTGGATTTGTGTTACTGTTTTTACTATATGAAATGTGTACGAGATGGAAGGGGTTGAGATATGTATCTTACCTTTCCTTATTGTTTTCAGAATGGCATCTGGATCAGAGAGTGACGACTTTATTGAAATTGTCGCCAATGATGGTACTACACCACCTCCTCCACCTCCAGTATCAAATGCTGACACAAGGATGGCTGCTATACTAGAGCAGCTAGTTAAGAGTAATGAGGCGCAAGTAGCCATGCAAGCTCAGCATAGAGAGCAAATGGCTAAAAGCCATGAAGTACAAATGGGTTTGCAAGCTCAAATAGCCGCATTATTGCAAGTACAAACTCAAATGCAAGCTCAGTTACAAGCTCAACCGGTACCACCTCCCAATGTGGGAACGCAAGTGGTGGTGCAATCTAAGGAGAAGGATCCCAATGTTCTGTACGAACAATTCAGGAAGAGAGGAGCCACTGAGTTCCGTGGCACTGAAAGTGTCATATTGGCGGATGAGTGGCTAGAACACACCGGTGATGTGTTCGGTACTATTGTCTGCACGCAGATGCAGAAGGTCTTACTTGCCACTTCCATGTTAAGAGAGGAAGCAAAGACATGGTGGAAGGATATTAGATGCAATCTTGGCAGCTCCCGGAGGGGATATATGGGAGACCTTCAAGGGGGCAGTTTAGAAGGAAGTTTGTCCCCCAACACATCCAGCAAAGAAAGGAATCTGAATTCCTAAATCTAAAGCAAGGACAGATGACAGTATCGGTGTATGTTCACACCTTCTTGCAATTGTCTAGGTATGCTGCCGACTTGGTAGATATCGAGGAAAAGAAAGTGAAGAGATTTCTCCATGGATTAAATCCCATGTATCAGAAGATGGTATTGGCATCTAACAGGCCTACTACATTTGGGGAGGCTGTGGATAGAGCTTTTACCGCTGAAGAAGTGCATAGAGAGGAGATGGCTGAAAATGCAAAGAGGAGTAGTAGTGGTGCTACTGGCTCCTATTTCAAGAAAGGGGGAGGACAGTATAAGAATAAGAACAAGAGGCAGAAGTTCGCTGCAAAATCAGAGGACAGGCCAGTCTGTGAGACTTGTGGAAAAGGTCATAGGACCGAGGCATGTTGGAGGACTACTGGAGCATGTCTAGTCTGTGGTTCCTTGGAACACAGAATGGCTCAGTGCCCAAGAAGCAGGAGAGATAACAGGGCTCCATACCAGCAGCCTGCTCAAGGTCAAGCATTGCTTCCTGCTCCTCCACAACAATTGGCTTTACCTGCTCCTCCTAGGTAACAGCAACCTCAACGTCAGGGTCAACAGCGTCAGTGGCAACAAAGGCAACAACCACAGCAAAATAGACCACAGCTTGCAGGAAGAGCTTATGGAGTGAATAGAGAGCAAGCAGAGGTTGCCACCAATGTGGTTGAAGGTACAATTCTGGTAGATAATAGACATGCAATTGCTTTGTTTGATCCAGGGTCTACTCATTCATTTGTAGCACCCTCATTTTGTAATGATATTGAAGAACGAATAATGCAATTGCCATATGACTTTGTTGTAACTACTCCCTTAGGAAAACGAGTAGTGTGTGAGTTGTATGTCCCCCAATGTAGTGTAAAAGTTGGGGAAGTGTCTATGCCAGCTGATTTAGTATTGTTACCAATAAATGATTTCGATGTGATATTTGGCATGGATTGGCTTGCGAAGTACAGGGCTTGTTTAGACTGTTTCCGCAAAATCATCACTTTTAAAGTGGATGAGGCCAATGCCAGTGTAATGTTTGAAGGAGTTCGGAAGAAGTATGATACCAGGCTAGTTTCAGCACTCAAGGCTGAACGATTAATGCATAGTGGTTGCGAAGGTTACATTGCATTTATTTCGAAGAAGAAGCCTGTACAGGAGTTGAGAGACATTTCTGTAGTCTGTGAATTCCCAGAGGTATTTCCAGATGAAGTGCCAGGTCTACCTCCAACAAGGGAAGTAGACTTTACTATAGAACTTGTGCCGGGTACTGTACCAATATCAAAGGCACCGTATAGAATGGCACCGTCAGAGTTGTTTGAACTGAAGAAACAGATACAGGATTTGCTAGACAAGGGTTTTATCCAACCAAGTGTCTCACCTTGGGGAGCACCTGTATTATTTGTGAAGAAGAAGGATGGCACCCTTCGTATGTGTATCGATTATAGGCAAATTAATCAACTGACAATTAAGAATAAATATCCATTGCCTAGAATCGATGAGTTGTTTGATCAACTCCAGGGTGTGGCGTTCTTTTCAAAGATTGATCTTCGATCTGGATATCACCAGATACGAGTTAAGGATCGAGATGTTCAGAAGACTGCATTTAGGACTCGATATGGCCACTATGAATTTTTAGTAATGCCTTTCGGTCTAACCAATGCACCTGCAGTTTTCATGGCTTTAATGAACAGAGTTTTTGCTTCATACCTGGACCAGTTTGTTGTAGTCTTCATCGACGACATCCTGGTATACTCGAGGTCAGAACAAGAGCATGCACATCATCTACGAACAGCTTTGCAAGTTCTCAGAGACAATCAATTGTATGCAAAGTTAGAGAAATGTGATTTCTGGCTACGACAAGTGACATTTCTAGGTCACATAATTACCGAGAATGGGATAGCTGTTGATACAGCTAAGATTGAAGCAATTACCAAATGGCAGAGTCCGAAGAATGTGCCGGAAGTTCGGAGCTTCTTAGGGTTGGCAGGTTACTACCGAAGATTTGTGAAGGACTTCTCTAAGATAGCAGCTCCATTAACAAAGTTGACTCGGAAGAACGTTCCATTCCAATGGAATGATGAATGCGAGTCTAGCTTCCAAGTTTTGAAAGAAAGATTAGTTTCAGCCCCAATCTTAGCATTGCCTGAAGGAAGAGGAGGATTTGTTGTTTACTCGGACGCTTCAGGTGTTGGATTGGGATGTGTGTTGATGCAGAATGGTAGGGTGATTGCCTACGGTTCGCGTCAGTTGAAGGAACATGAAAAGAATTATGCAACGCATGATTTAGAGCTCGCGGCGGTTGTGTTTGCCTTAAAGCAGTGGAGACATTATTTGTACGGAGAGGCTTTTGAAGTCCATTGTGATCACCGTAGTCTCCAGTACTTGTTCACTCAAAAGGACATCAATCAGAGACAACGTCGTTGGTTAGAGCTCATCAAGGATTATGATTTTCCATTCACATACGTACCTGGAAAAGGGAATGTAGTAGCGGATGCTTTGAGTCGCAAATCTGCTGACTTGGCATCGCTAGTTGGTGAATGGAGTTTAATTGAAGAGTTTAGAGATTTGGACTTGACCGTTGAAGTGGTGAACGACAAGGTATTAGTCGCAGCGATGTCCGTCTTTGAACCGATGCTTATCAAGGAAATCAAAGATAGGCAATTTCAAGACCTTGAATTGGCAAAAATCAAGGACAACCTTGCAACTAGGCCGGATTTTGTGTTGGTAGAAGGAGTTCTGTACTTTAGAGACAGATTATGTGTGCCAGCACAAGAGGATTTGAAACAGGCAATAATGTTTGAAGCTCATCACACTAGATATTCTGTACATCCCGGAAGCACAAAAATGTATAGAAATCTCAAAGGTAGATTTTGGTGGAATAACATGAAGCGGGAGATAGCAAATTATGTGTCTTCATGTTTAACATGCCAGCGTGTGAAGTTTGAGCACAAGAAACCGCCTGAGTTACTTCATCCTCTGAATATACCTAGATGGAAGTGGGAACATCTGTTTATGGACTTCGTATCTGGGTTACCAAGGACAAGGAGACAGCATGACACCGTATGGGTGATTGTTGACCGTCTTACGAAGTCTGCACATTTCCTTCCATTTAGAAAAGATATGGGATTTAGTGATATGTCCAAGTTGTTCATCAGGGAGATAACTCGATTGCATGGAACACCGGTCTCGATAGTTTCAGATCGAGATAGTTGGTTTGTTTCCTCATTTTGGCAATCTTTTCAAAATTCAATGGGTACTAGACTTCAGTTTAGCACCGCATATCACCCTCAAACGGATGGACAATCAAAGAGGACTATTCAGGCCTTGGAAGATTTGCTTCGTGCCAATGTTATGGATTTTGGTAGTGACTGGGATGAACATTTAGCGTTGTGCGAGTTTGCGTACAACAAAAGCTATCACTCCAGCATTGAAATGGCACCTTTTGAAGCACTATATGGTCGGAGGTGTAGGACTCCAGTTAGCTGGGAAGAAGTTGGAACAAGAACTTTCCATGGTCCTACCATAATTGCTGAAATGTCAGAGAAAGTTAAGAAAGTGCAAGATAGATTGAAAGTGGCTCGATCAAGGCAGAAAAGCTATGCTGATAATCGTCGGCGTGATCTGGAATTCGCCATCGATGACTTGGTATTCTTGAAGACTTCTCCAATGAAGGGTACTATCCGGTTCGGTCAGAAAGGTAAGCTTTCACCGAGATTTATCAGACCTTTCAAGATAAAGAGCAGAATTGGAGATGTAGCTTATCGCCTAGAGCTTCCACCAGAACTTTCTGGTATTCACAATGTATTCCACGTGTCGATGCTTCGGAAGTATGTGGCAGATCCTTCGCACATCATTCAGCATGAAGAGATCCAAGTCTTGCCAAATACTACATATGTTGAGAAGCCGACTCAAATCATTGATACCAAGAAACAAGTCCTTCGCACAAGGACAATCAAGTGGGTCAAAGTCCTATGGGACCATCATGAACCCAATGAAGCTACATGAGAGCTTGAAGAACAAATGGCCCAAAAGTATCCAGAGTTATTTGTTCAGGTAAATTTGAATTTTTTATTTACTATTGAATTGTATTGCATTCGGAGGACCGAATGGTTCTAAAAGTTTAGGGGAATGTTACACCCCGACCCGAACTAATCGCGATTAAGGCTAATTAATTGTGATTAATGCTAATTAATTGGATTAACTAAGGTTAATGACCAAAGAGGGGCAAATCAGTCTCTAATGACATATTAAGCCTAATGAAATGGATTTGAATGAAATAGAATGGATTAAAATGAGTTTAGACTCAAACAAGGTGAACTAAGGACTTTTTCGTAAATACTGGTTTTCACGTATTTCGTCAAATACGGAAATTCTTGATACCAACGTGTGTATCACGAAAAGTACGTCAACTTTCGTAATAAACGCGATCTCATTTGACCTCAAATGGACCAAGTGAGGAGTCATTTGATTCAAAATGAAAATAGATGAAATGAGAAGGGGTTTTGGTGTAAAACCTCTTATATTAGAATCAAATGAATGGGAAGAGAGCTCATTCTTCATTTCCATGTCAAGAGAACCCTAGGCTCTCCATTTTTCTCTCTTTCCCTTCCATTTCTTTTCATCAAGAGTAAGAGTAAGAGTGATTGAAGTGGGTTTAGGAGTGAAGGGCTTCATCTTCATCTTTTTCCCCAAGCAAATCCACCATTGTTGAAGAGAAGAGCTTGAGAGAAAGCTTGATAACCCATTTCCTTTGAGCTACAAGTAAGTAATGGACCTTCCTTTGTGATTTCCCAAGTCTATTAGTGATTAGGTAGTGATTCCTAGCACCAATGACTCATGGGAGTTCATTTGGATGTTTTTATGATTAGGGTTTGAAGTTTGGGGATTTTAGTCTCAAGCCAAACTAAACAAAGAAGACTTTGAGTTCATTAGTGCAAGAGAGGCAAGTATAAACCTTGCTTGTAATTAATATTGATCATTGTAATTGTTTATAGATTTGCCATGGATTATATGCATTCTCCATTGATTTTTGGGTTTAATATGAATGTTTAATGAGGTGATTAAGGAATGATTAGAAGTGTGATTATAGATGAATGTGAATGGATGATGCATGAGGGGGAACAGGAGGTTCCATTTTTACCATGCAGGTTGTGGAAGTGTAATGGAGAAAAGAATGTAGAAGAAGAAAGAACTGAACAGAATTCGGAATGGAATTCTGGGCAGTTCGCTCGAGCGAACTGGGGGTTCGCTCGAGCGACCTAGGTTCTGTTTTGGACGAAATTGAGTTCTGAAGGTTCGCTCGAGCGAACATTTAGTTCGCTCGAGCGAACATGTTTCTGTGAGAGTTCGCTCGAGCGAACAGTGAGTTCGCTCGAGCGACCATTGTTCTGCCTGGGGTCCGCTCGAGCGAACCTGTTTCTGGCCCAGTGACACTATTTAGTGAAAATTTTGGCTAATCGATCGGACCTAACGATCCGACCGATTAGGGGACTCAGTTAGAGTCCGGTGAATTTCGAGTTTTGGATTTTTACGAAAATTTGGAGTACGACTCTTAAAGATAAATGCGTTCCCGATTAGTTTTGAAGACTAATCATGGTTAGACTAAGTTATTGAAAATTAATGGTATTTTAAGAAGGTTCCTTGAGTGAACTATAATTGATAATTGCCTAAGCTCCATGGGTGTTAATTACGGGGACTAGAAATGCACATACTAAATGTATAAATGTGATGTCCATCAAAAATAACACGTGCATTTGGAAACCAACGGTTACACCCGAATGGTTGTTTAGGATTGATATAGGATTGAGATAAGATAGAGTAAAACCAAGTGTGGTTAGTATTACTCTCACTGTGTCATTGTGATCAATCTAATGAGATTGATATTACTGTCATTCCTTTCTTTTGTCATGAAAGGAACTAATGAACCGAATTGAATCCATAAAAGGATTTCTCACTGACTGTTATTGATCATTGAGTCTGGCACTACCTAGCGATTGTATTAGAACTCCAAGTGAGTTCAATGATTAATGAATGACTAATCCTGCTGCAGCAGATGGATATTGGGGTGTTCCGGAGCTCCGTGGTAATGCTAGTGTCCCTGGCCCGGACACTGGTAAGTCCCACTATAAATTCCGATCATATCTTCGGGTATTGATTGAAGCCTCCCTTTGAGGGGAGATGGTAAATGATAATCCTTCCTTTGAGGGAAGATGGGAATGAAATGAATGAAATGTAGTGCAATGAATGCTATGGTAGTTGCCCATTGGTACATGTATACAACTGTCATTGTATATTATTGTTATTGTAGAATTGTCTAGATTCCTCTAGCATTGAAATTGTCATTATTGCAATATGAATGTATTGATATACTATTGCAAGTATTGTTTATACATTGTTGAACCGTCGTGTTCATTAGTGTTATTGATGGCATTACAGGCCCGATTGCCCCTGCCGGCATTGCAGCGCCCCCGGCGCCAGCGGAGGAGACCGCTCCGGTTCCTCCAGGATGTCTGATAGAGTGGAATCGGCGGGATACCATCTGATTTGGTATCCGAGTGCGTTTGGAACTTTTGACAACATTTTGTGGACTGTTCATAGATTCATTTTGAGAATGTAATTAACATTTGGACTGTAATTAATGGTTGTCTGCATAGTAATTTCGTATATGCAGCATTTGGCAAATGTATATTGAGAACGATACATGTATAAGGTGTCGCGACCCCGGACCGGGTCCCCACTAAGAAGGCGGGCCTGATCCGGGATCGGGACTGTTAATGTGATGTATGATATGATGTACTATTGTTCCAACATATTGAAACCAAACCAACAAAACGTATACGAGTCCATCAAGAAGGATGCCACTCGTACACGCGATTTCCCACAGGTGTCCGCGGTGAGGATAACACATCGACATGAATATTTCTTTTATGTGCGGAAGCGTGTAGCAAATCTATGTTTCATACATTCATGTCCAAGATATAAGATTTAAAGCATGTTTCATACTAGTATCAAAATGAGCAATGATCATTAAAGCTATAACCCCAAAATAAAGTTAAGGTTTACAACAAAGTAGTTTAATTACATTGTTCCCAAAAATAGAGGCCAACAAAGGCCAATGAATACAATATCAAGTTCCCAAAAGAATGGTTAGTTACAACCCAAAAGGTGTTACGCAACTCAAGCACCCGAATGTCTAGATGACATCATCGGCGTGCCACTCAACTAGTCGTTGCGGTTCGCCAACCGCAACCTCGAGCTCCTCCTCGGGGAGACCAACAACGGGACCTGAGTACCAAAATCAAGTGTCAAACACGACGGTTTGGCAAACGAATGAAAAGACATAGCAATATAGAAAATACCTTGAAAATCATTTAAACCTGTCAAAGCATTAGTTTCATAAAACAAGATAAACATTTATCCAAATACATATGCAAGATAAAACATGTAAGGTATCCAAGGAAACGGGAAACACACAAGATGGCAACCACACATAGCTAAATCCTCTATCACCGAAGTGACAAGAGTATATCGGGATGTTGTCTCAGTCACCGAAGTGAGGAGATGCAACATAAGTAACATATACATATATAATACAATACGGGACGGGACCACGGTAGCGAACCGGGTATCGGGACAAGACCACGGTAATAACCGGGTAGCGGGATCCAAGACTGTAGCTGGCGGGACGGGAAGGGGTCTCCAAGTCGGTCGATCAAACCGGCAAGGAAAGCCAAGCTTAGTGGTGCCGACTCATAGGTCAAATCATGTAAAACAAATCATGTACAAATCATGTTTAATGCACTTTAATAAACGGGCGGGACGGGGTGCTTAAAAGCACTAATTTCGTTTTCAAACGGGAAGTGCATGTCGGGGCTAGCAAAAGCTCTAGTTCCAATTTCGGTGTTTTCGGGAATGATAAATCACATTTCTTGAAATTCGGGACAAGTATCGGGATTCGATATAAATCAAGTGGATAAGGACCCCGTATGTCTATTGTGATGATCACTTGGTACTCCTTGAGTTTAGAGACATTCCGGGCTCTTTACGCACCTTAGGGATTCAAACCCTAATCGTATTTTAATTAAACAAAACCTAATTGAGAAGGGAACCTAAGCACGACGTTAATCTAGTAGTAACGTACAACCTGCTCATTCGTCGAAGGGAAAACGGGTTCGCGATACCCAAGCAACCCAATTTCGCGTTTAGTTCAAAGAAAGGATATCCCGTCGTTCCGTTCCGTTCAAGATTGAACTAGGTTAAGCACCGATACGACCGGATTAACCGTGAGGAGAATGACGGTTCAACCATCCTCAAAAGAAGTCCAATGGGCCCACAAAAGGGTCCCTAAGTTCCATCTAAAGTCCATTTAGTCATAGGGGAAAAGACAGTTTTCTGCAGGGTTCCAGTTGGGCCGGTCGACCGCGCCACAGGCCGGTCGACCGCGTGCACTGTAGAACTGGGACTCCCGCAGTTCAGCAGGCTGCTCTGCAGGGGGGTCTGTCCCAGTGTCGCCGGTCGACCGCGCCATTGGCCGGTCGACCGCGTACACTGCGTAACAGAACCCAGGTTCTGTTACAGCAGTGCAGGGGTTCATTCCTTTTTCCAACTTTTCTACATTGTTTCCAAACCTGATTAGCAACATCATATGTGATTAAAACAAGCTTTCAAGCATGAATATGATCATTTATTTCCAACTTAAACAAGTCATTAATGCATCAAAACCTTAGGTAAAACCATAAGTGCATTTCTACCAAAACTCTTTCAAAAGTAAAAATGTCAAAAACATTCACTTGCCTCAAGTCCCAAATCACTGAAAAATAGCTCCTAGCACTCTTGCAAGTCAAGGAAACAAGCTCTACCAAAAACCCCTAAAACAAACCCTAAAATGGGTCAAAACAATGGAGAAGAAGAGAGAGCTTCCAATATAGAAAATGTAGCTTCTCTAAGGCTAGAAGAATACTAATCTAGGAGATTAGGAAGAGAGCTTACCAAATGGTGTTCCAAAGAAGCAATGCAAGCTAGAAGAGAGTCTTGGAGTGGTGGGATTTCCTTCAAAATGGTGTCTATGGAGAGCCCTTGCAATGGAGAAGAAGATGGTGGAATCTCTTGAGATGATGGTGCAAGCTTGGGAGGTGCTTGATGATGGAGAAGCAAGGAGAAGAAGAGAAACCCTAGGCTCAAGTCAAAGTTGCTGGAAAAGAGAGAATGAAGGAGAAGGGTTCCTTCTTATAAGCTATGCAAGTGGGCTCCACCATCAAGTAACCTATATGAGCTGAAATAGTGATTTTCGGGGCTCCGGATGAAATCGACGAAGAAGGAAGAAATGATCGTCGAAATATCTAGTTTCTAAAAAGTTTATGTTTCGCGGGTTTCGGGATTAACACTAATTTGGTACAGATTTAGAGTAAAAGTACTGTTTTGCCCTAGGAGCTAGAAAAGTCATGTTTCGGGGTTTCGAACGGGAACTGGATCAACATGAAAGTTGAAGGTAATAATAAAACAAGTAAATCGGGATGAAATACAAATCACGAAAACCAATACAAAATCTCAAGCATACAAAAACCATAAACAAGGGAACCCCCAAAGGGCCCCACTAATACCAAAGCACTCAAAATCCCCAAAGCTATTCCAAATGCTATTCTATACCACTAAACCAAAACCACAAGACAAATCAAGACTAACACGCAACTAACTAAGCACTAATCGGGATCACTCGGGTCGGGGTCTTACATAAGGACTTTCTTTTGTATACATGTAAATGATAAATTGTTATTGTCAAATATATATTGTTTCCGCAAAAGTTTTATATTTGGCAGGTACTTGAGTATGATATCCCTTGTGGATCTCGTTTTAACTTCGGTTAATTCGGGGTTTACGGGAATAAGTATGGTGTTCACGGCTCGGCTCGGGCCCGGGTCGTGACAGTGCATCATGAGATAAAAGAGACAATGAGATCTACAAGGTTCGGCATTGCCTACATCCACGACCCGGAGGAGGGACCGGGTTAGATTTTTTTATTGATGAAAAGATGAATATAGTGATGGAGATTCCGGGCTAACACTAAGCTCCCAGTCGATTAGAGACTAATCGCCGGTGCCCTTTTTACAAAGAGAACCAAGAAACTAAAAGACTAAGGTCAGGGCTCTTGAGGGAGCCTCCTCGTTCCTCCTTGCTCCTGTCCCCCTTGTTGCCTGGGGATCGGTGTTATTTATAGACCTTTTGGTGTGGTACCCACTATTGCAATACAGAATATCTCCAGCTAGCAGGGGTCTTCCGTGACTAATCAAGTAATGAGACCCTCACTTAGTTGTTGTATGAGTAAGAGCTACTTCTATAAGTGAGTAGTGACTCCATAGGATCGGGCGCGTGAACTCTATCTCCGCTAGGTTCCGTGGCAGTATGACCTTGCGGCCATCCTTCCACAAGGTCAGGCGCGGGACCCCTGCCTCCGTGAGGTTCCATGCCGTGATTTGCTCATGGGCCATATCTCCACAGGGTCAGGCGCTCGACTCCTGCCTCCACAGGGGTTTGTGGCGGTGTGACCTTATGGGCCATATTTCCACAGGGTCTTGCATATAGCCTCTGCCTCCGCGGGGATAGATTAATCTTTGGTAGTCTATAACATGCTTCCGTAGAAGTGGACTGCCAATGGACCTTTTTTTCAAGTACGTGTCACGTCCATGGAGGCAAGGTCTCATTGGACATGCCTCCATGGAAGTGGCTACTTTATAGAAGTTAGTGCTTATGGACATCTTTTTCATGGAAGTGTCACATCCATGGAGGCAAGTTGCCATTGGGCATGCCTCCATCGAAGTGACTCCTTTATGGAGATGGGTGCTTATGGGCACTTTTTTCATGGAAGCGTCCCATCCATGGAGGCAAGGTGTCGTAGGGCATGCCTCCATGGAAGTGACTCCTTTATGGAGATGGGTGCTTATGGGCACCTTTTTCATAAAAATGTCCCATCCATGGAGGCAAGGTGCCATTGGACATGCCTCCATGGAAGTGACTTCTTTATGGAGATAGGTGCTTGTGAGAACCTTTTTCATTGAAGTGTCCCATCCATGGAGGCAAGCTGCCATGGAAGTGACTCATTTATAGAGATAGTCGCAGAATTCTCTTTGGTGGTGTAAGGCATGCCTCCGTGGAAGTAGGGTGATAATGGACATGCATCCGTGGGAGTGGCTTCTTCATGGAGGCGGGCTATAACTTTTCATCCAACCATCTGATCATGACATGCCATATATCATAGTAAAGGTATTCTCAAGTAGATTAATATAATGCATAGCTTTGACCCAGTCTAAGCAGTAATCACATATCGATCTTCACTAAATTTCTTTGATGGCCTATGATGACTCTTTTATGTGTCTACAGTGGGTTAATGCGGGTCAGGTTAACTCATATAACTTGCACCCAAATTTAAATTTATTAACAATCCTTTAAGGCATTAACCATACCCGAAGTTCAAATTAGTCTCAAACTATTAAGTTAATTTATAAAGTTGAGATAAGATCTAAAAGAACAATCATTAACTTTGTAAATCCTATTGGTGCAATTTAAAACTGATCATGATAGGCAATATGGACAAGCTTTGTTTGAGTAATGATGAGTCTAATTTTAATTTGTTTCGTATAGGCTCTTAAACCAAACTTCGGCTCAACTGAGTTGGGTTCAATATTTAGGCTTAGGTCTGGGTCATGATGCCATAATTCACCATTCTCTCTAGCTTGTGCCCGTGTAAGGAGAGAATAGTGTGGAAACTATCGTGAGCTCAACTATTACTAGATCATTTTATTTTATTAATGTCAGACCCATTGTATTTTTTTTATATCCATAATCCTCTTAAGAGATTCAACACACAAAAATATTCTTAAACAAGTTGACAAAGGGGCTACTTGAGAAAAAAGAGAGAGAATGGATTATTTATACAATAAGACATTTTTTAAAATAGTGACTATAGAAATACAACAACAAGATTCATAGAAACAAAATAAAGTTTTTATATAAATAAATAAATATTATATCAAAATAAAAAAGATATGCTCTATAGAATTAAGTATTGAGCCTAAGTATTAGCTGAAAAAAAAAAAAAAAAAAAAAAAAGAAACAACCTGATTCATGAAGGCTAAACGAGCTAACCTTACCCCGATTTGTTTAAGTGTGGGTTAGGAAAGCTTGACTCACGATCGGCCCATATATTATGTGGGTCGGGTGGGGCTGGATTGGTTGGCCGGGTTGACTTTTGCCAGCTCGCGTGCATGACATGCTACACACAATAATGCAGCGGACTATGATAGGTATACTCATGGTCACCATATGATAAAGCAACAGACGATGTGGCGCCACCGATTGGACCACACAATTTACAAGGTACAGATAGACGAGTCGAATTGTAACCTGTAGTGGTTTCGGGTCAATCAGCGGGACTCAACCGTTCCCCCAGTTCATGTGGATCCCACCTGGATGCGTGCATACAGTTGATGTTATGGTGCAAGGGGTCCCTACTACCTATAAAACGACCTCTTCCTACTTCCTATTTAAATTATAACGGACTATTTAAAAGACCGTTATAGTAGGATAAGAAAAAACTCACAGAAAAGCAAAAGCAATGCTTCTCTCCATGTCTTCCCTCCAAAACCCTCCCCTCCCACATCAACCCCACAAGAACAAATCCCCTCAAACCAACAAGAGCAAATCCAATCCTCTCACCCCTCCATCTCCATTCAAAGAAACCCTACATACCAAACTCCTCTACACCTTCAATTCCCCATCCCAGCTAAAACAGATCCACACCCACATCCTCAAAACCAACACCCAACTCTCCTGTCTCCCCCTCTACCGCGTCGCTCTTGTCTGTGCCTTCTCCCCGGAATTCGACTACGCCCGCACCATCTTTGCCCGAACCGACAACCGACCCGAAATCATCATATGGAACTCCTGCCTACAGAGCCTTGCTGAAGGTGATTCCCCTCTAGACACCATCCGCCTTTTTTGCCGCCTTCGCCAGGTAAGCCTCTTGCCTGACACCTTCACATGTTCTTTCGTTGTGAAAGCGTGTTCGCGTCTTTCAGAGAATTCGGTTGGGAGGGCTGTTCATGGGGTCGTCGAGAAACTTGGGTTTGGGTCAGATTTGTTTCTGTTGAACACGATTGTTCATATGTATGCTTGTTGTGGCAATATGGATGGTGCACGTCTTCTATTTGATAAAATGTCTCGACGAGATGTTGTGACGTGGAATATTTTGATAACCCAATTCACAAAGCTGGGGGAGATGGAGGTTGCTCACGAGTTGTTTGATGAGATGCCTGACAGAAGTGTGACCTCATGGACGGCCATGATTGCAGGGTATGTCCAATGTGGGAAGCCTGGGGAGGCAATTAAACTTTTTAGGGAGATGGAGGAGGCAGCAGCGAAACCCAACGAGGTGACGGTCGTGGCGGTATTGGCAGCTTGTGCAGATTTGGGAGCACTTGACCTGGGGAAGAGGGTTCATGAATACTCAGACTACAGTGGATATCGGAAAAATGTGCGTGTTTGTAACACTCTCATTGATATGTATATCAAATGTGGGTGTTTAGAGGTCGCACAGAAAGTCTTCAACGAAATGCAGGAAAGAACAGTTGTTTCATGGTCTGTTATGATCGGAGGGCTTGCCATTCACGGAAGGGGAGAAGAAGCTCTGGGACTCTTCTCTACAATGACCCGCATGGGCTTGAGGCCAAACAGTGTCACCTTCATCGGACTTCTACATGCGTGTAGCCACATGGGATTGCTCGATGAGGGACGTCGATACTTTGCTAGCATGACCAGAGACTACAACATAATCCCCCAAATTGAACATTATGGGTGCATGGTGGATCTCCTAAGTCGTGCGGGGCTTTTGCAAGAAGCCCGTGAATTCATAAAGAACATGCCAATTAAACCTAATGGAGTTGTTTGGGGGGCTCTTCTTGGTGGGTGTAGAGTTCATAAGAATGTAGAGATGGGTGAGGAGGTGATCAAGCATCTTCTCGAATTAGACCCACTCAATGATGGATATTATGTTGTTCTTTCAAACATCTATGCAGAAGCAGAACGGTGGGAAGATGTTGCCAAAGTGAGAAGGTTGATGAGAGATCGAGGTGTGAAGAAGACACCAGGATGTAGTTTGATTACAATAAATGCTGTGACACATGAGTTTGTGGCAGGAGATGGTGACCACCCTCGAGCGGAGGAGATATATGAGAGGTGGGAGGTGTTGTTAGAACAGTTGAGGCTGAGAGGGTATGTCCCAGACACTTCTGTGGTTCTACTAGACATGGATGAGGATGAAAAGTTGAATGTCCTGTATCGCCATAGTGAGAAACTAGCTATTTCCTTTGGGCTGATGAACACACCCCATGGTGCACCTCTCAGGATTATGAAGAACCTTAGAGTTTGTGGTGATTGCCATGCTGCATTGAAGTTGATCTCTAAGATTTCCAATAGACAGATAGTTGTGCGTGACCGAAATCGATTCCATTGTTTTGAAGATGGTTCATGTTCCTGCAAAGATTATTGGTAGGTTAATTAAATCACCATTAATTTCTTTTTTCTTGGAGAGAGACACTGCAGAAATCATAACTCATACAAATTGTTTTATTTTGACTTAGTATGGACCTCATAGTATGTGCAACCATGGATTGGTGATCCCGACCATTAATCTGATGGGCCTGTTTGTGGTTAGCCACCGTAACATAATTCGTGCTGGAAGTCCATTAGCCACTCATTACTTTTCTAGATAAAACGTCTATCAATGCTGCATTACTTTCTTAACCAATAATTTGCATGCTGTTAAGTAATGTAAGTTTGCTCAATTTCAGAGAATTTGTGAGGCCAGTCAGATCATCTGCCTGTATCAACACACCATGGGGCCTACTTATGGGGCTGAAGTATAAGTATTCTAGCCTGACCTTCAGGTGGAAGATGCTATACTTGGTTTGCATGAAATACTGGCCATTATCCATTGTTGTTAAAATTTCCTTCAGTTCCTAGATGCCATCTGGCCCAGTGGCTGTCCTTTGAGTAGCACCCATTAATGGTCCCATTTTCCTAGCATGTCCTCTGGCAAGTATAGAAGCATCAATTGGTCCATTTTCCTCGGCCACTATTGCAACCATGAGCACCTAAATCCTCATTGTTGCATACATGTGATCATTCTATCAGGATAAGATAAAGTTTGGAAGTTTTAAATCTAGGAAAGGAATGAGATATACTAAGTTTGTATTTCAAGTAAAATCACATCCTTGTTTTGGACTTAGTAATAGTAGGAGAACAGATATGGAACTAAAAATAAGAAGAAAAGGGTTTTTTTTTAAATCCGAGGCTACTATTGACTAAACTAGTTTTAAATTCAAGTAAATATGACATCCTTAGTTTATACTTCATCATATCTGGAGAGAAGGTTATGTTTCAACACTCCAATGGTTAAAAATCAAATGAAGCTCGTAGTAACGTTTTAATGTTTTAGAGAAATCCTTCTCTTTAAAATAGACAACTGTACATATATTTTTTCTCCTCTTTTGTAAAGTTTGACGACTAAGATTGATTGTAATTAGTGCCATATTCAAGACATCTAAACATTATAAATAACAAGGAGGATCAACCCATTGAGGGTATCCAATTATTACGCAAAATTTCTGTATTATGCGTGTTGGCTATTGAATGACATATTGAATGATAGATTCATGGAAGGTTTGATTACTTCTTATTCCCTGTAAGTGTTAGATTGTGTGACCTCAATCTAGTGGATGATGTAAATAAATTCATTTATTATCTTAATTGATATATAATTTCATGTTTTTATTCATGAGATGAATATAATTTTGTTAATGGTTGCACATAATCGATACAAAATGACATGGTTGTTCATGAGATGAAACATGAGCCCTTAAGTATATTAAATGTGATCCATGTGTGCGGATGAGATTCTCATGCAGGAGACATAGATCACAAATCTTATACTTAAAATGTTTCACAATTAGTGATGAGATTGAGCATCTCATCTGAAAAGGTTGTAGCACCGCAATTATTATGAGATAGTGTGGTTTGTCTCGCCCGTCAGAGTAAAAGACTATGGGTTGTTGTGCTAGTGCATTGGATGTGCTCAAGGACCATGAGTATCGCCTTATACAAAATACTGTCTTTAATTAAGGAACGCTCTTATAATTTTCAAGTAATAGGCTTTCAATCCCGAGAGAGTAATAGACTCAAGTTTCTGCTATGCATTTGTTTTAACTTACCAATGAGTGAGGCCAATTGTAGGTCAACACCTCGGTATCTTGGGTAGATGGTGGTAGGACTGTGGGAACATATATTCTCAAGATGAAATCTGTCATCTAAAAGAGAAATACCCCCTTTTGCTGATTAATGGAATTTATTGTTTGTAAGTGCGCACCTATTCTGATTAAGAGTTAATCAGATGGTATCGATTATCAGTGTGATTAATTGGGTCACAAGGATAATAAGAGGTGAATCCACGTTTGTTAGACAATTTATTTCCAATGGATTCATGGATATAATTGATGGAGGGTAGTTGCAGGAATTGAAAAGTTTAGGGTCTTCTCGTAAAATTTTTAGAACTGGAGTGCAATTGCATTTATATAGTGGAATTATTTGCAATTAACTGTGGATCAGGAACTTGCATGAGATGTGTGGTTCAGATGATTCAATTGGAGCCAGATCCAAGGAATCCCTAGTGGTCCCTATGCTAGCCCTAAGTGAGAGAGTTATATTCCAACAAGGACTCATAAGAGAAAGAGGAGCAGAACACATAAGAGAAAGAGGAGTAGGACTCATAAGAGAACTCATAGATGAAGTCTAAAAAAGCATAAATAGCCCTCTTGGGCTGGACATCCAATACCTCTATTGGACAAGTTTTATGGTCTTCTACTCTTCCCTATTTTCTCCTTTGGTTTCTCTACTTGAGTGCTTTGAGGTTTCTCTAGATCGTGGATGATCGTGGGCGATGACTGCTTGATAGCTAGGAGAGAAGAAGCTCAGCGACCAATGCTTGAGCTGTAGTGTCCTGCGGTCATCATCTGGACAAAGATTAGCGGCTGCATTGTTGTGTTGAGCGGCCAGTGCATTGAAGATTGAAGTGGCTGGTGAGCCTTGTAAATAATGGCCGTTGGAATGCTGTCACTATGGCCGGTCAAATCCAGCGGTCAAAAAATGTCATTTTTCTATGAAATGAGTATCTTGTCTTGAGCATGGATTGAAATATTGGCCGTGGCGGGCGATACCGCCATGCCACGGCCGAAATATCGGCCGTCACGTGCGTGGCGGCCCGTAGCGGCTGCTACGCAAGCGTGGTGGCCGATACGGGCCACCACGAACCGTGGCGGCCGTTACGTGGCGGGGGGGGGGGGGGGTTATAGAAACCCCTCCTTTTGACGAAAATGGGTTTCAAACCCATTTCTTCTTCCCCAAGTTGCTGTTTTCCCCTATTTCTTCCTCCAAAGTGGTCCCAAGTGTCCCCTAAGTGGATTTTTTCAAGATTTCTTGTCTCCAAATCAGCAACATACAACTAATCAAAGGATTTTAAAGATTCTAAATAAGAATCTTCATCTAGGTATGTAATTTTTTTTCAACTTTTGAGATTTTCACTCTCTAACTACTATGAATCACAATATAATGGCATCATTGGCTTGTTTTATTGTAGATCCATGCTTTCTTTTGATCTTGCATGCATATCTTTTGGTTTTTTTTTTCAATATTGTTATTTTTATTTTCGGATTTATGTTATTTAAAAAAAAACCATTATCACTTTTGGAAAACTCATGAAACAACTTGAAAATAGCTTCATATTGTTAGATTTATGTTTCCCATAGATCATTCCAACATGTAATGCTTGTTTTTCAATTTTTTTCTTTTTTTATTTTCGGATTTTTTTATTTTTGTAAAAAAAAAATATTTTTAGTAATTGAATGCCATTCAAATGTCTTGAAAAGGGCTCTTAGATTATAGATCTATGTTTCCCAGAGATCATTCCAACATGTAATGCTTGTTTTACAATTTTTTTCCTTTTTTTATTTTCGGATTTTTTTATTTTTGTAAAAAAAAAATATTTTTAGTAATTGAATGCCATTCAAATGTCTTGAAAAGGGCTCCTAGATTATAGATCTATGTTTCCCATAGATCATTCCAACATGTAATGCTTGTTTTACAATTTTTTTCCTTTTTTTATTTTCGGATTTTTTTATTTTCGTAAAAAAAAAATATTTTTAGTAATTGAATGCCATTCAAATGTCTTGAAAAGGGCTCCTAGATTATAGATCTATGTTTCCCATAGATCATTCCAACATGTAATGCTTGTTTTTCAATTTTTTTCCTTTTTCTATTTTCGTATTTTTTTATTTTTGTAAAAAAAAAATTATGTTTAGTAATTGAATGCCATTCAAATGTCTTGAAAAGGGCTCCTAGATTATAGATCTATGTTTCCCATAGATCATTCCAACATGTAATGCTTGTTTTACAATTTTTTTCCTTTTTTTATTTTCGGATTTTTTTATTTTTGTAAAAAAAAAATTATTTTTAGTAATTGAATGCCATTCAAATGTCTTGAAAATGGCTCCTAGATTATAGATCTATGTTTCCTATAGATCATTCCAACATGTAATGCTTGTTTTACAATTTTTTTATTTTCGGATTTTTTTATTTTTATAAAAAAAAATTATTTTTAGTAATTGAATGCCAATCAAATGTCTTGAAAAGGGCTCCTAGATTAAAGTTCTATGTTTCCCATAGATCATTCCAACATGTAATGCTTGTTTTTCAATTTTTTTCTTTTTTTTATTTTCGGATTTTTTTATTTTTGTAAAAAAAAAATTATTTTTAGTAATTGAATGCCAATCAAATGTCAAGAGAATGATTCTTAAGTGTTAGATATATATTTCCTCTAACATGTTTTTCTGTTTTTTTAATTTTTAACATACTACTTGTTCATATTTATAGGTATTCAGTCTTCTATTGTGCATTTGTGTTTGCCAATTGATTTTTGAAGATGCCTCATGATATTGATCCCGCATGGAACTATGGTGAGGCAGTTGAGAACAACAGGTTGAAAATCAAATGCAAGTTTTGTGGGAAAGTGACCAATGGGGGCATTACAAGATTCAAGCACCATTTGGGCCACATTTCTGGCAATGTTGCGGGCTGTATCGAAGTACCAAGGGAAATCAGGGAACAAATGAAATTTTTGGTTGGCCAAAACAAAGATAGAAAAATAGAGATAAAAGAAAAGAGGCAGCAAGATGTTGATGCTGCCCGTTATGATGTATTTGGGGATGAAGGTTTTGATGATGAGGATGCACAGATGGAGGCTGCACGCCAAGAGTCCTTTATGAGTCACCAAGAAGAATACGAACGTCGTGCATTTGCTGGAAGCAGCAAATATTATGATGCAGGGGGCTCATCTGCTGTGCCAAGCAGGGGCAAGGGCATTGCGGGGGCCATGCGTAGGGCATTTAGCACCCGGGAAAGGGATGTTGATGTAGAAATTATTTCTACTA